>ML777527.1:1339554-1444769 GCA_009831015.1 Picea engelmannii | reverse complement strand
AGGTACATATCTTCTTCTCACTTCCAATTTAATTCAATAGTTAGATCTAGGGAAAGCGGTATATTCTGTCCTGTTTTGTTCTAGATCCAGGTGGATCTAGGGAGATCGGTTTGTGTCCGCACTTACGGATTTATCCATTAACACTTCCAAATCTATGTTCTTTGACAAAGAGATGTTTAATGCATTGCTAACCATGAAGGATATGGTACAAGAGTTGTGGAAAGATAGGGAAGAGAGCATTGTCCTTCAAGAGCAGTTGATATCCATGAAGGAGGAGAAAGACCAACTTCTTTAAAAGTTGCATGAGATGGAGAATCAACTCCATGAAGCAAAAGAAACCCTTACTAAGTACATGCATGAACATGAGGTATGTAATGTTAGTTTATCTTCAAATTCTTCTCAAGAAGAATGCTTTGGTGTTTTTGAAAATCACACAAAGGGAATAGGGTCCAAGTTAATGTTAAAAATGGGCTATGAAGGTAAAGGGTTAGGAAAGCATGCACAAGGCATTGTTGAGCCTATTGTTGTTGAAGAGAGACCTAAATATTGTGGTCTTGGTTATGAATGAATTGATGGAACAAATTCCAAAGTTGAGGAAACAAATGAAAAAGTTTCAAGCACAATTTCTGTTTCAAGTTCACCTCCTCAAGAAGGTTTTCAAGGTGAAAGTTCAAGAAATTTTGTTGAAAGTTCAAACTCTTCAACATTCAAAACTTGTGATCAAGATGAATGCAAAAGTGTGAAACAAAAGAGTTGTGACAGCCATGAGGACAAGAGCAGATTTGATAGTCTTCAAAAGAGAGCTTGTAACTCTTTCGATTCACCTCCTCAAAGAGGTGAAAAAGGTGAATGTTTAAGGTATAAATCTGCCTTTAATTCAGTTGCTTTTGATTATGTTAAGCATGATAAATCTGCATGTAAAATTGGAAGAAAAATGCCTTGTACATATTGTGGTTTATATAACCATCATGTTTCAAAATGTTGGAAAAGAATGTCCACTTTCAGGAAACTTTCCAAGCAAAGGCAACATGAAAAGAACATGCAAAAGATCTGCACTCATTGTCAGAAGAGGGGTCATCTCATTGACCAATGTTGGACATTGCATCCAACCTATCATCCACAGCACAAGAAGCAGTTGGATAAAAAGATTGGCGAGAATGGAAGAGGAGATTCCATCATTGATGTGAGTCAAGATGATTCACAAGAAGACAACTTTCAGTAGAAGAATTCGCCATTAAGTTGGCTTGGTAAGAAATGGTTAGATTTCTTGATTAAGTAAGGCTTGCATTTTTGCTGCAATAGATGCACATTTCAGCCTTAGCTTTTCATTTTGTTGAAGTTTGACAAGTTGCAGCAGTTGTCATAAGTTACAAAGATACAAGTTGGCATGTGAATGCATTTACTTTTGTATGCATACTTGTATTATACCACCTCGTCAAGAACAAGTAAAAGAGGGGTATGTTGTCCATTTTGTTACAGCCATATACACTTGTCAGTTTCAGCTCTTTAGTACCCACATGCTTTGGGTTTAAGTACCTATGTTTCTACAGGAATGAGAGTTGAAGAACTATGCATATGCATTTGGTTTTGAAAGTGCATAAACAATGAACTTGATGATTGTCATCATGATTGATTCATGTTTGTAACATGATTTTTTCTCATGTTTGTTGACTTGTCATTTTGGGAAGGTCGATATGTTTCACATGAGCCTCGACTTGTGTCGATATTATCTTGACGACTATGTTTGTCGATCATGTTTTCGACTTGTGTCCAGTCGATGGGTTTTGTTGTCTTGCAAGTAAATTTTTGAGTACATTGAGATGGAGGAAAACACCATGTGCTTTGATGAAGCACAAGATGTGACAGTTGCTTGAAGAGCAAAAGGACTTTGTTGTCATTATTTTTCAGTCTTGTATAATTCATTTTCAAGATTGATGGTTTTCTTGGCTTGTGACAAGATGGCGCAGGAAAGTTTTGCAGCCATTGGAGAGCGGATTGTTGATGTCAAAGAGTTCACAAGAGGGACTTGATTCTCAGTGGGAATACTGGCAGTCTTCCAAGTACAGAGAGAATAGTGGGTCAGCAGCAGCCAGAGAGCAGTGGTTGAGGGACATAGCCAGTTGCAGTGCAAGGCATGTCAAAATTTTTCAGGTGATTGTCGAAAGGACTTTTCAAGTAGAATCAGTGGATATAACTTGAAAGAAGAAGAGTATTGAAGCTCAGGTCGATAATCATAAGCTTTTGTGGGTCCAAAATCCTTTCAGTGGGAAGGCGTAATCAGAATCTGGACCAGGGGTCAAAAATTTGCTCAAATTTCAAAGTGCTCGGAATGCGACGAAAATGGTACCATTGCGTCCATCTCGTTCTCCTGATTCTGGCGGTATATTTACTTTCACAAACGGAGTCCGTATGGAGAAGTTATCGTGATCTGTTCGCCGAGCCAAACAGGAAAAAAAAAATGATGCTGACTGTACCTGTCCGTACAATCCGTACGACTCACACGTGGCAGTGACGTGGAAAAATGGTACGATGATGTGGCAGTTGAATTGGCACCTGCTTATGTGGCTCATTTTTATTGGTTGGCAGTTGGCAAGTCACATTGCGACACGTGGCATCTTCTTGGGCGAATGGAAGGGTGCCACGTGGCCCAATCATGGGCTGCCACGTGGCACCCCAGAATTGGCTTTTGGGTTTGTTTGTTAAAATTATATGGAGGCCGCGGGGTTTGACCCCCGGACCTCCTCCCACAGCCAAAGCTTTTATATATTCCGCCCCAACCACTAGGCCACGTGTTGTCTTTTGAAATGTATTTGGGCTTTAAATTATTTCAATTCACAAAATGTGTATTATGGCGGGGGCCGGGCCGGGGCTTAGCCCCAGCCCGTGGTTTCCTTGTGCACCATATGACCACATATTTTATGGAGCACGGGGATTTGGGTTTTAAAATATGACCCGCGGTCATATCGTTGCTACATATGACCATCCGTTTAAACGCGCGCGAGGATTAATATGCTTACCACACGGTTATATGTGTGTTGATAGGACCATACTCTCCGTTTTGGTGCGCATGCGGGGAATGTGTTTCAACTTATAGCCGAGGTTTTATACGTTAACATGACCAAACCTTTGTTTAAATGGCGCGGGAGATTGTAATGTGTGGCCCACGGTTTTGTGGTTCGCATATGACCTTTGCCACACATATGCATGCGGATTTGAATTGGTTTTTGTTTTGGTTGTTTTAAAACAGTCATTCAAACCATTCCACCGCCACACGTCACACCCACAATTAACTACAGAACGGGGCCTTTTTATGCGCTGGGACGTGGCCACATGGCCCCCCCATACGCCCAACACCTCCGAGTTTGGGGGCTTGATTCCCGTTAACTGTTCAACAGATTGGCACCAATTGGGGGACGCACGTGGGTGCTGGTTTTAGGATGAAAAATGCATAGAAGCTAGGGTCACTTTGCCACAGGTGCAGAATGGCGAACCAGTAACAGAGCTTGAAGGGGAAAAATGGCAGGAGGCCTAACTTTTGGGTTTTTTGGCCAAATCAGGTGTTGTAAAAGCCCAGGTAGGGGTTTTTGGATGTTCTGAGTCCATTGGTGATGTTTTCATAGGCATTTGGAGACTCCTTATGTAGGTTTTTAACTATTGAAGTTTGAGGAAGCTCCAAGAAGCTTAAAGCCCTCATTGTTTGAGGCATTGCTCAGATGAGCACATATCCATTTTCTGAGACTGAATAGTCATTTCTGACTAATTATTATGCTCTAAACACATTGGTATAGGTTTCAGATCCATTGGAGGACTTTTATAGGTGTTTTAGCCCCATTTAATCTCAGGGAAACTTGGAGGTCACATGTAGAAGAGGTCATTGTTGGATGAGACAAGATCCATTTTCAGAGTTTTTATAGTCATTTTTGGGGTTTTTATGTATTCTGAATCCAATGGTACAGTCTGTAAATCCATTAGAGTTGAGCAGCAGCTTTTAAAGATCATTTTACAAACTAATCCCAAAGAGCCAAGTCCATTGAAGGAGGCTCAAGGAGATGTAGCCTAGAGAGGGGTGAACTCCTTTATCATCTTGGTATTGTTGTGAGTTTTCTGTGTTATTTGCTGCACTTTATATTGTTGTGTATTGGTTTATAGCACATAATTAACCTTGTAAAAGAACATTCCTTAGACATGCACATTCAAAATGAAGAAGCATAAACTAAACACATAAACCATCTTGCATATTTAAACACATGAAGCAAGGTCCTGTTAAGATTTATTTTATTGAAGTAAAGGGTGCTTGCATAGCATAACAAGTCAGCCTTCTATTTTTAGATCATTTAGGCTAAGGGAAAGGAGTGCACAACAGAGAGTAGAAACTTTGTGAGCCGATGCAAGGAGTGTGTGTCTAAGCTCATCTGAGTTAGAGAAGAAAGTGACAGGAGGGCACACCAGAATAATTTACAAACTTATGGGTGAAATTCAAGGTTGTTGAACACCTTGGAGGAAATCTTACGAAGGAATAGCATAGCGCAGAGTTACCGAAGACTCTATCGGACTCTTCCATGAGGGAATTGAGTAAGTGCGAGTGTGCACAAGACCAACACATTCTGGAGTGTTGGAGATATTGAGGAAACCCCGAAGAAACTGAACACTCTAAGGAAGGAAGGTTGTGCAAGTGTGCATTGAGCGGGGAAAAGGAGTTTCCTTATTAAACCTGAAAGAGTTCGGGAAGAAGCCATCTAAAGGCGTAATCGAGTGCAAGGGGTGCGCTAAAGGTGAAGTGAGTATGTTGCACAATCTAGGGACAAGGAGCATCAAGTTTCCAGGAGGGCATTAGAATGTCTATAGAAGGACACAGGAGAGAGAGAACCTTCAAGGGTTGAGCCAAGCCAAAGCTCAGAAGAATCAACGTAGTCTCGCGTAGGATTCCTACAAGGAGTTCAGAAAAGAATCGATAACAGTCTAAGTCTCGGGTAGAAAAAGTGTTAAGCGTGCACAAGGAGGAAGGAATTTCTGAAGTACCGAAGGCAAGTAGAGTCACCCATCGTCAGGGGAGGACAGGTGGTGAAATATCAGGAGATCAAGGAGTTAGATCTCTAGAAGTTTTGCCAAGAGAAAACATAAATCCTCGTGAAGTTGTGAAGAGCGGTATGAATCCAGACCGTTGAATCTGGAAGGGACGCGTGGAGGATATCCACCCATTTTAGAGAAGTGGTGCTCCAGAAGAAATGCAAGAGAACAAGCGAGAGACTCCCGAAGGCCGAGTTCCGAATAGATCACAGTTGTGGATCTAAGGGAGTGACGAGGACCGTTGATCCTCTCACCATTTGAGTTCGTCTATTCGGAGTTTGGGGAGGCATGGGATTTGGTTGTTGTGAATAGGATGAGGTCCCGATGTCAAAGTGCCTTTCAGGGTTTAACCCAGGGGTATAGCCTAAGGAAATATGATGGAAAGGACCTAGCACGGAGAACTAAGGCTGCTGTCAACTTTCTTCAAAGGGCCAAGAAGAGATCCATGGGGTAGATAGAACCTGCACTTTGGAGAAAGAGGGAACTGAAGGGTCAATTCAACTAACGTATTTGAACGATCCTAGAATGGGAGGTCGCATAGCTCTGAAGGGGGAGGTCTACGCCAGAGTGGTATCAAACTCGTGTTTTGTCTAGAGATCATAGGCAAAGGAGAGACGATGAAAGGAGATACTCTGATACCAGAGTGGTATCAGAGCCACATAATTGATTTTTGTAGGTAGCGGGGATAGATTGAGATTCTCTGTAGAGATTGTTGCAAGGTGCGCAAAAGATGGTAGACATATAGGAGGGCTGTAGGTGAAGCAATATGGTTGTTGAAGGTCATAAGAATGGTAGAGAATAGTACTGCCCATTGAAAAGAAAAGCGGAAATGGACAAGGAGCTCAGTGAAATTTGAGAAGAGATGGAGAAGCTAGCATTGAATATGCAATAGGAGGCAAAGGTACACTAGAGATATGAGTGGCCCTTGAAAAGGACAACCAAGTGGCATGTTAATAAGTCATTGGCCTAAAGGTAGAAACAGGTGTTAAAAAGGTGGTTGAGGCATGCTAAAAACCTCAGTGGCGAGGGAAAGATATCTAGCAGAGGTCTCGTAGATTGCTAGGTGGGAAATAAGAAGGGATCAGTTGATCTCGTGAACTGCTAGGAGGGAAGAGGAGACATCCCATATTACCAGGTGGGTAAGGGAGAAGAAATGAGCTCAGATGAGATTTCATGTCAGCAAGGGATGTTGACAAATGGGAATAAAGCGAAAGAAAGGCCTCACCCATATGAAGATTCATGCAGAATTGCAAGCCGCGTGAATGAAGACGATGAGAAGTTAAATACTTCCATCGCCAAGAAGAAAGATCAGAGGAGCGTTCTGGTCATTGGGGGGATCGATATATTCCTGTCAAACATCCGAGGGGAGGATAGCATATTTGTTGCAGAGGTAACAACAAAGGGACAATGAGCTAAGACTGTCATGAAGGAGAAGGAGCAGATACTAAAGTCTGCCCCAATAGAAGAGGAGCACCCGACTGAGTTGCTCACTCAGTGGGAAATGGAGTTGAATATGGTGGAGGATTGGTTGGATAGTCTGGAACCAGAAGGTGGTTTCCAGGAGATAGCCATGCCAGAAGAGACATGCCAACATGATTTGCAGCTGGATGAAGTTGGAATAGAACCAATAGAAGAACTGATAGGAATTAGTATGTGAGAGGAGATAGCTGAGAAACAGGTCAGTAATGAGACTATGGAATAAGAATATGCAGAAGAGTGGCTAGTCAATGTCATAGGAGATGGAAGCAGGATGGGATATCTAGATGGTCTACCCTTAGAGCATCATGAGGAGTTGTAGTTCAGTAGATTGTGTAAGGAGGACCAACTAATGAAGTAGGTGGAAGAGGTCATATAGGAGATAAGGGAGCTAATGTTGAAGTCAGTAGAAGAATATGTCAGCAAGGAAAAGCTGGACAGAGGAGAACCTGTGTGACTAGTAAGAGAGACGCAACAAAAGTAGAAGAAACAAGGGAGAAGAGTAGGAGGACAACTCCAGGAGAAAGTTTGGGATCCAAGAGGATTTCAACAGAGCTGGGAATCTCATGAGCAGGAACTCATGAATTTTCATAGCCATGGAGGATGATGCAAGAGCATCACTCCACCTCAACACATGCCAGCTAGTTATCATGTTGGTGAACATTCAAGGAAGGGAGAGGCATCACCCTCTCATTTTTCCTTCGAAAGTTTAATTTGTAATTAAGGAAATTAATATTGTTAGGATGGAAGAGATAAGTTGTGCCTTCACACAAGCGGTAGATGAGGTCACCTTAAGTGGCTGATGGTAGGAGGGATCTACATTCGATTCGGATCAGATTTCCATCATTGTAATCTGCCTCATTAGTCAGGCATTTTGAATGGTGATTAGACACCACTAGCTTAGCTTGGAGGGAAGCTCATCGAGCCCCTCTTGTATATATATTTGTATTGTATGCCCAGTAGAGGCTGCTGGAGTTTGATGAAAATAATTGTAAGCCAAGAGGAGGAGAGTTGAGAGCTGAGACTCAGTCACAGTCCGGACTCACATATTGTAATTGACATTCTACCATTAATAGAAAAGAACAAATTTTCTTGTTTTTCATTTTCTTTGTAATCGATGTTTAGTTTTGAATGTCATTCATGTGTGTTTATGTTGTAGGTGTATGTTAGAGTTCATATGAAGGGATAGAGTTAGAATCCTCTATCTTTGAGTATGATGAATTAGTTCTGGTTCTTTAGGCTAAGTGCAAGGAGTGCACGACAGAGAGTAGAAAATCTGTGAGCCGATGCAAGGAGTGTGTGTCTGAACTCATCCAAGTTAGAGAAGAAAGTTCTATGAGGGAACACCAAAATAATTCAAAAACTCAGGGGAGAACTTAAAGGTTGTTGAAAACCTTGGAGGAAAGCTTACACAGGAGTAGCGTAGTGCAGACTTACTAAAGACTCTGTCGGACTCTTCCAGGAGGGCATTGAGTAAGTGCGAGTGCACATAGGACCAACACATTCTGGAGTGTTGGAGATATTGAGGAAACCCCAGAGTCGTTGAACACTCTGAGGAAGGAAGGATGTGAAAGTGTGAATTGAGCAGGGCAAAGAAGTTACCTTAGTAAACTTGAAAGAGTTCAGGAAGAAGCCTTCTGAAGGCATAATCGAGTGCAAGGGGTGCGCCAAAGGTGAAGTGAGTCTATTTCACAAGTTCAGGAGTTCGGGGAGGCTCAGGAGTTTATCTAGGTTATCCAACAACATTTTTCCCCAATCAAAAGTATAACCTTCAACAACTTCATGAATTATAGGAACTCACACTATAGTAAAATGTGTAGGATTTTTCTTTCCGAACATTCTAGAAAGCATCACGGCAGTATACAAAATATGGGAATCACAAGAGGCTATAAAGTATATACTATGGCTACCAATTTTGAATTTATTTTCATTTCCACACTAGGTTTTCACTATATCATGAACAATTCTGTTGTATTTTGTGCACTTACCATCCTCAAAATTCATTATAAATTATATATGCATTGTAAGTATATTTGGAGTTGGGAGTTAATTTATACATTACTTGAATTTCCTTGGGTCAAAATGAGCCAACAATGGTCTTCTAATGACTGTAGATGGTTCTGGTCGGGATATCCACATGCTCTAACGTCCATCTTATCATATCAGTATATGGAATCAGTTTTGACTGAGCTGCAACTTTGTGAATTTCTAACTTAGCCACTTGTCTTAGCTTTCCTACAATTGACTCATCTTCTCCTTATCTTGAATCATTAGAATAGAGGGAATTTTTATTCTCTAAAATTTCATAAACATGCTTCCATGTTTTAATGGTGTCTATCAGTCGAGAGGTAGTATCTGAAAGAATGTATGAATTTGGGTTTGGATCCTATGCAAATGGATCTTTCTTCTTTCCTACTTTACGCAGTGCCATGATTTCCAAATATCAATGTTATCCCTCCTGTGAGAAGTAAAAAAATGTGAATCCAAACTACTGAATGTGAAAGTTCTGGATGCTACTAGAAAAATGCTATGATGTTCAAAATTCCTTTATTAAAAAAAATGTTAAAAACTAATTATCCTTACATTTAATCCTTTGACAGGGTAATCATGCCAAATCTGTTAAATTTATTACCTAACGGTCACAAGATTTTCCAATATTTTACCTTAGCCACGTTAAATACACCTTTAAATATCGTAATTAATGAAGATACGCTATTTTGGCAATTCGACATTCAGGAGTTTTAAATAAGGAATGATAGATATCTCCCAAAGGCCAAATTCACAAAGCAGTTAACCAACCTTTAATTTATTGTTTCATTTTAATTGATCACAACTTATGGTCACTTTAACTTTAAGTGCTTCAAAACTCTGGGACTTCAAAGCTTCGGGTCTTCATGAGTTTGCATTAGCGATGTATATAGTTTCCCCGAAGGCTGAACTCGTGGAGTGATTACTTACCATAAATTACACCTACTAAAACATGCTTAACACATTAATCTTTGGCGCTTTATCATTTCGGTCGTTCCGACACTCCGACACTTTGGTGCTTCGACACTTCGACATTGTTTGAATTTGTTCTTGATTTGATATTCTGGAGAGATGTGGAAGTATGACGTCACTGTTGATGATGTGCCATAAATATATGTCACCCGAAATTGTGCGAATTATGTGACCAAGGGCATCCTAAGTGAGTGCCACATGTCACCACGAGTAAACAATGACAGGTGGCATATGACATGCCACCTTATTAATTTTAAAATATTTTGTGGGAATTCATATCTCCAAGACTCCAAATCTTTGCGACTTAGGGATTTTTAGGGCTTTAAACATTTTGAGCTTGGACTCCTGAATCTAAAAGTCCCAAAGTGAACTTCATATTTATCTATTGTTTAAACATTTTACAATTCTATAACTCCGAAGTTGCGAGAGTCGTCGATCTAGATGACTGTCAAATTTTAATGGTTGGTACTTGATCCTCCCTGTCAAGATGTAACGAAAACTTATTTTAGTCTAAGAAATGATATTCCTAAGTTTAAAAATTTTATTTTGAAAAGAATAAAACAAAAAGGAATTTTGACAAAATTGATTTTTATTTGAAAATTTCATTTATGTTCTAACAGTGAGTGTCATATATTTCCTAGTAAGTGGCCAACCTTTGGGAAAGTTTTGTGACTAGGGGTCCCTTAAGGGGTTATCATACCATTCTCGGCCATACTTACCACTTTTCTCTCATTACACTACCATCATATTGTCCTCTTCTAGGCCCTTTGACTTTAGTGACCCAAGAAGGGCATGTACCTTATTTCATGGGAAGAAGGGGTTGAAGGCCTAGAGGGATTGTTGTTGGATAAAAAGATAAAATCCTAGATATATAAATTCCATATGCTTTACCCAGGGATCCCCAAGAAAGCAATGAAACACTTCTCTATAAGAAAAGGGGGACCTACAAAAATAAATCATAATGAATGCTTAAGGGGTTAGTTGGATATTGGGAGGTCTCATCCCAAGATGACCTATCAGTATCATGGGTATGACATTACCATCATCTGGTCACAAATCTAGGGTAGTGGCTCTCAATTACACGACTGAGAGAAAGGGGGTCTCATCACGAGCCAACCTTGTCATTTCCCTGAGGTATTTGTGAGTGACATTGTTGTTATCTAGACACCATGCTAGGATAGTGGCCTTCAACACATTCCTTAAAACATGAAAGAAGTAAAGAATGGAAAGAATATGGGCTTGGAAAAAGTGCATTGCAAACAAAAGTACCACACACCCTCTACAAAGGCACCCATGAATGAGATAATGCGAGTCGTTGTATGTCATGAAACTTAACAACCTATGTAATCTAAACCCCTTCCACCTCATCATCCACTACATAACCTTGAAAGGAAATCCTTGGGAGCATCCCCTTCTTGAGGGCTTTGGTCTACCCAATAGAACTCCTATGACACCACTCCCATACTTAAAATTGGTCAATTGTATAGAGTTTTGAGAATTTGTTTGATTTGATGAGGTAGTTTCGATGCACATGTTTAGGTTCCTTTCTTCTTAGACATGGTTTATACTTGTCATGATATCTTTGACTTTATATATTTGGAGGGTGTACCCTTTTGTTTTGAATTAACTTTCTTGGTGGCTAGTTTAGGGAGAACAAGCCTAGCTTGGGCTTCCATGGGGAAAGAAGCCCGTCGGATGGATGCCTAGGGCCCGCATGCCAAATGATAGAGACATTCCTTTGGAGGCCTATAAGACATCATGACAGACCTAACCTAGCCCCTACCACCAAAATGACTTGCCTAGGAGAGGAAAAATGTCACCTCCTTGAGGGTTGACGTCATGAGAGGGCTAGGGTTTGGTGGTGATGGAGGTACACATTGACATTTGGAATATTTTCACCAAATGAGGCATGGAGAAGGCTTAGAACATGATGAAGAGGCTTAAGTAGCCCTAATGACTTCCACATATTCTCCAATGACTTGCTCAAGTGCCAAAATGTCCCCTAAAGGGGTGACATCATCTTACTTTAGGGTTTCTTTTGTGAAAAAATGAATTTTAAAGATCAATTGTTTAATATTATTTTGATGCAAGGGGTAAGATAAGGGTTGTGGACCCCTTATCTTGTGTTTTACCCTTGCTAAGTGGAAAAACTATGAGTTAGACATTTTGTATAAATAAAGATCATGTGAATCTCATTTTTAACATAGCTCTCCCATTGTGAGAGGTATTTGGCTGGAATTTTCCCTACTCTTGGTGATTATGGTGTTTCTCTCTTGTGAAATGTCCTTTGGTGAATGTCTCTTGGTGAATGGATGAAGAGGAGTGGTGCACACCCTAGGCTTGCTCTCTTGACTCTTGGATGAATTTTGCATGATAAACTAGGGTTTGATATCTCATTTCTTGGATTAAGTAAGGAAAAATCTGCATGTGTTCTTTCTTTCTTGCTTATTTTTGTTATTGTTGGTGGAAATCCTAGGGAGGAGTATGTTGGATACATCCTCCATCATTGCTTCATCTTATTGTTAATTTTATAAGCCTTTTCTTGAGTAAGGGTGTCTAGGAGAAATATGAGTGTGTATACCCTCCTAGATTTACCCTAAGTTGGTTGGCATACCCTAGGGATAAACTATTAGATCATGCTTGTATATATATTTTTGAAAATTATATATTTAACATTGAAATGGTTTGACTGTTAAGATTTATGTGTGATTTTTTTCAGAGTTTATCAGATAATCCACAGTGTTTGTGATTGAAATGGTTGTTGTAAACAAAAGTCACTTGCTATTTTTTTGGGAAATTTTTAAGGACAAACACATTATTAAAAGCAAATTTGCGACATATTAAATGATAACAAAGTTCCCTACAAATTTCCTTTTTATTAAACAACAAATTCACTAGGAGTATATCTATGTCAAAGGCTTCAATTAAAAAAAATATCGAATATTAATTTTTAATCGCCACATTTCGAAAGAGAGTGTAGCATAGCTTCATGGATTCCCCTATTCCAATGTTTGAAAAAAATATGGAACTTGCTACAAAGTTGCAAGTGAGAAAATCCATTTTACTTAATATTGGACACCAAGTAAGGTGTAGATAGAGTAAAGACTATAGTGTAAACATAGATGATAGATATTGTGTCCTACTACACTGAATGTTGAATATTTGGTATGGCATCCTCAAGGCGTTGAGTAAAAATATTCAAGGAAGAGTTTTAATTTAAGAAGATAAACATCAACTATATCATAAATTTTCAATTACAAACTGAAATCAAATTAAAATGCAAAATTGCCAATTTGTAGAATGATTCAATAATGATAAGGACCATTTGTTTGTAATCTTCTCTCTTCATCCGCCTTTCACACAACAAATCTCTTCTTGATTAAACCTCGCAAAATGTTACCCAAATGATCCCTTGAACTAATACAGAGACAAGGCACACACCTTGAACAATCATCTTATCACATTATTAGTTTAATGATAAATTATACTCATCAAAATGCTTTTAACACAAATCATAAGCATGATATAAAAGGAGAGGTATTTGATCTTTACACGATATCAAATTACAAATCACAAATAATTATATTAAGCATAATTATTATGGCCAAACCGACAATAGTCTCGTACTTTTATAACTTCTAGGATGCCATACATATGGGTAAATTGGGGGGATTTGAACTCGAAACCTCATCAAACATAACACTTCATATCACAACGCTTGTCAATTGAGCTACCCTAGAGACTAAACATAATTATTAATTATTTACATAATTAAAATATAATTCTTAATAATACTTTTTTAAATAATTATCATATATATAGTGAATGTAAAATAAAAAATTGCAATAAATTAATAATATTTTATTCATTTAAAAAAATTGATAATTTTTTTATTATGATTATCTCATTGGGTATTTTAATCGTTAAAATTGGGTGTTTTAATCGTTAATTCCTTACTAAATGTGTAATATTTTCACGTCTTACTACAGCATATTCAAATATTTACGCGCTGTGACGGTTATATGCTCGCATACATTTCTATTGTTGGCATACGTTATTGTGATATCTTTATTTTTTAATTTGTTATTTGTGGGGAATAGACTTGTATGATTTTATTTTATAACTTATGATTATAACTAATTTCCCAATAATACTTATCAGTAGATCCAACAACTTCATAAGCCATTACGCTACTAAATCGTAGTAGGCTCCAGTCGCACCAAGAAAACATCGAGTGATAGTTTAAGGCCTCAGCTTTTTAAAAAATAAATTATTGTCTTTCCATGGCCACGGCTCCCGCTTTTACCGAACTCCAGCGTTTAGGTAGGACGCAGAATTCCCGACGTGTCAGACTTTTCCCCAAAATAATCTAGTCTCAAAGTTGGGAATATAACTGTCGATTGCCCACCGCTCCCTAACAGGCCTGTAATTTCACTTTCGAATTCTCGGCTAAAAACCTACCGGGCAATCCACTTACTAAGAACCTGATACTGCAAACATTCAAAACTCATTGATCGTATCCAGCCAAATAAAAAAATACTATCTTAATAATTTTCTATTCTATTTTTTCCCTTACTCTCACCCTCTCGTATGAGGGGGTGGGGTGGCGTGAACTTTATTAAGGAGGGGGGCGTATGGTGTGAAGGATGTGGAGGTGTGGTGTGGGGTGAGTGAAAATAAAATTTTATCATATTTTTCTCTTGGGGAGAAATACGAGAGAACTTTATTCTTTTTAGTGTAGTTGGGGAGGGGAAAAATAAGAGATAATATTATCAATAAAGTTTAATAAAGTTATTTCATATTTTTTCGCTTTATCATTAGAATAAAATAAGGTTTTTTCTTATTTCTCTCTTTATATCTATATTAATAAAAATTTTATTTTTATTTTTTTTAAATCTTTAACCTCATCTTCATTGAGGTAGGAGAAGAAATAGGAGAGAATTTTATTAATAAATTCTTCTTTTATTTTTGTCTTCTCTTAATAGGAGATAACCTTATTTATAAAGTTCTCTCCTATTTCTCCCCACACAGATAGGAAAAAACTTTATAAATAAAGTTTTCTTTTAAGAGAGAATTTATTCATAAAGTTTTTTTTTTTTGTTTTCGCCCCACTTCTAACATCTTCACAAGGGTGAGGTATAAAATAACTCTCATATTTGGTGTGGGGTGGGGGGTAGGGGGATATGAAAAAAACTCCTATTCCTCCCTCATCCTCCCACCTTGAGGATCATGAAGTGGGGCATAGAGGTACATGCCAGTGAGGATGTGAAGAGAAATATGAGAAATTTATTAATAAATTTATATCATGTGTTTTCCCCATGTAGGGGTATGGCTAGGTGGATAGAGGTACATGAGGGTGGGGTAAGGGGAAAAACATGAGAGAACTTTATGAATAAAGTTTAATGAAGTTATATTTTATTTCTTCCCCACTACATTAAATTTCTCTCTTATTTTTCCATATTAATAAAGCTCTTTCCTATTTCCCCCAAACCCCCACAATCACCTTCATCGAGGTGGAGGAAGAAATATGAGAAAATCTTATTAATAAATTTCTCTCTTATTTATGCCTCCACCCCTAACAAGATAGAACCTTTTTTATAAAGTTCTTTCATATTTCTCCCCACACAAATAGGAGAGAGCTTTAAAGTACCTATAAACATAGGAGGAAACATTATTAGTAATGTTTTCTCCTCTTCACCCCACATAATGCCCCCCCACCAAATATGAGAGAAATCTCTTATTTTCCACCCCACCCTTGTGATGATGAGGGTAGGAGTGAGGTGAAAACAAGAAATAAATTTATGAATAAGGTTGTATCCTATTGGGGTGGAGGCATAAATAAGAGAGAAATGTATTAATAAGATTCTCTCATATTTATTCCCCTGCCCGACTAAGGTGATGGTGAGAGTTATGAGAAATAGGAAAGAGCTTTATTAATATGGGTGTGGGAAAAAAATAGAAGAGAAATATTGGAGAAATTTATTAATAAATTTATGTTCTATATCTTTCCATGTGATAATTCATTGATAAAGTATGTTACTATTATTAATAAATTTATGTCCTATGTCTGATAATTCATTCATAAATTATGTTACTAATAAATTGAAAAAATGTATTAATAAATTTATTAATAATCCATTATTCTACTAAATCATGGTAGTCTCCAGTCGCACCAGAGAAGGTAAGAAAACATCGAGTGATAAGTTTAAGGCCCCATCTTTTTGGAAAATAAACGATTATCACCACTTGCACCGGACTCCAGCGTGGACGCGGAATTACCCCATGTGAGGGATTTTCCCCAAATATTCTAGTGATTTCTCCAAGTAGTTGGGAATATAACTGTCAATTTCCCATCGTTCCCAAACATGCCCGCAATTTCACTTTCGCATTACCCGTTACATGAAAATTTTAATTTTAATTTTAATTTCCCTTCATTTTATTGTTAAACTTTTTAATTACAGTTTATTTTACATAATGTAGAAATTTACTGACATTTCATTTTTATAAACTATTTAGTGGATGAAGGTAACTCGGTTAAAAAGCTATCAACTCCTTCGGCTAAAAACCTACCAAACAATCCACTTTTTAAGAACCCGAAACTGCAAAAATTAAAAACTCATGGATCGTATCCTACCAAGTAACTTGTAAAAGCTTGAATATAGATGGATTTTTTAACAATTTCTATTAATAAATAAATAAATACTTTATTAATAATTTTTTATCCTATTTTTTTTCCTTACTCTCACCCTCACCCTCACCCTCTAGTATGAGGCGGGGCTATATGTGCGGGTAGGAAAAGAAATAGGAGAGAACTTTATTAAAAATCTATAGGTGTGGGGAAAGAAATAGAAGAGATCTTTATTAAAGAGGTGGAGGTGTGGTGTGGGGATGAAAGAAGAATATAGATTTCTCATATTTTTTTTCTGGTGGGGGAGAAAAGAGGGAACTTTATTCTTTCTGATGAGGGTGAGGGAAAAATAGGAAAGAACATTATGAATAAAATTTAATAAATTTTTCATGTTTCTCCACCTCACCCCATCACAATAAGGTTGTCTCTTATCCCACTCTACATCCATATTAGTGAAGTTCTTTCTTATTTCCTCCAAAGCCTCACTTTCACCATCATTGGGGTGGGGGAAGAAATATAAGAGAACTTTATTAATAAATTTTTCTATTATTTTTTCTTTCCCCAATAGGAGACAACTTTATTTATAAAGTTCTTTTCTATTTATCCCCACACAAATAGGAGAGACATTTATGAATAAAGGTATCTTCTATTTGGGGGAGAAATAAGAGAGAATTTATTCATAAAGTTCTTTTTATTTTCGCCCCACTCCTAACCTCTTCACAAGGGTGAGGTATAAAATAACTATCATATTTGGTGTGGCATGGGGGAGTTGAGGGATATGAAAAAACACTCATATTCCTCCCCCGTCCTCCCACCTTGAGGATCATGAAGTGAGGGCATAGAGGTACATGTTGGTGAGGATGTGAAGAGAAATACGAGAGAAATTTAGTAATAAATTTATATCCCGTGTCTTCCCCCCATGTAAGGGTAGGGGTGGGTGGATAAAAGTACATGAGGGTGGGGGTAGGGGAAGAAACATGAGAGAAATTGATGAATAAAGTTTAATGAAGTTCTCTCCTATTTCTCCCCCCACCACATTAAATTCCTCTCTTATTCCCCCATATTAATAAACATCTTTCATATTTCCTCAAACCTCCACCATCACCTTCATCGAGGTGGGGGAAGAAATATGATAAAATCTTATTAATAATTTTCTCTCTTATTTATGCCTCCACCCCCAATAGGATAGAACCTTATTTATAAAGTTCTTTCATATTTCTCCCCACAAAAATAGGAGAGAACTTTAAAGTACCTATATTCCCCCACTTCATTCTCAAGGTGGGTGGAGGGGCAGAATAGGAGGGAACATTATTAGTAATTTTTTCTCGTATTCACCTCCCCACCAAATATGAGAGAACTTTAGTAACAAATTTCTCTTATTTTCTAACCCACCCTTGTGATGAGGGTAGGAGTGCAGTGAAAATAAGAAAGAACTTTATGAATAAGGTTCTATCCTAGAAAGAACTTTATGAATAAGGTTCTATCCTATTAGGGGTGGAGGCATAAATAAGAGAGAAATTTATTAATAAGATTATCTCATATTTCTTCCCCCACCCTGATAAAGGTGATGGTGTGGGTTTGGGAAAATAGGAAAAAACTTTATTAATATGGGTGTGGGGAAAAAATAGGAGAGAACTTTAGGGGGAGAAATATGAGAGAAATTTATTAATAAATGTATGCGCTATGTCTTCCCCCATGTGAAGGGTAGGGGTGGGTGGATAGAGGTACATGAGGGTGGGCATGGGCGTGTGTGAATAAATATGAGAACATGAGGGTGGAGGTGGGTAGAGAGATGTATAAATTTCTCATAATTCAAAATCGAATGCAAAATGGAAATTTCACCTTCAACCTAGAATGTTTCTCGGCTCTTAGTCTTATAATTTTCAATGTTAGGGATATTATAAAACAAGGTACAAAATAATAATGGAAAGAGTACAATGTTTCACTTCCTAATCATCCAAACTTCTCAATAAGTCAAGGAGAAAAGATACCAAACCAAAGGGATAAGTTTTAGTCTTTTTAGAGCAACTTATCAACCAATAACCAGATCTAAAAAATACTATTTCATAGTAATAATAACAGTAGTATGACAATAGTAAAATAAACCCCTTATATTTTTCATTTAGATATTAAATCACTTAACAATTGTCCTTTTAGTGATGTCAAATTAAGAAGACATATATGACTATAAATAACAACGCATAAAGAAGATGTATAGTTGAACATAAAATCTAGAAATTGAACAAGCTTTGGATAGCTAGAAACTTCATTAATATGTTCAAGATGAAGTACATGTATGTACCATATCCTTCTCTCAGTGCTAGTACAAATCCTCCCAGAACTCCAAAACCTAGCTAAGGAAAATCAACAAAACCATAACAACCATGAAGATCGAATATGCAAGAATCACTCCAAAACATCCTCTAAGGTAAGGAATCTCCTCCCCCTCCTCTTCTCCACAATTCCACCATAGGATTTTATCAAAAAACCGTAATCTCCAATCTCCAAGGGATAAACCCTAAACCTATACCTCCAAGATGCTCCAAGATACTCTAAGAAAACCAAGAAACCTTAGCAACTTGAGAGAGAGAGAGAGAGAGAGAGAGAGAGAGAGAGAGAGAGAGCACATATGAATACTCTAGAGAGAGAGAGAGAGCACATATGAATGCTCCTCCATCCTTTATTTATAGGAGAGGTGAGGGAGGCCAATAATATAATGTGGGCCTTATCCCTTACAAGAAACCTACAATGAGAACTTGTAGGTCATTATAATCAAGATGTTACACTCCAAAGTACATGTGTCATGATCCAAGGTGATGTTTTGCATAATAATGGCTCCAAGGTGATGTAGTAGGCAAGTCCATATTTGTCCATCACAATCCTCCACAAACTCCATCGATCTTTTTAAGCAATGCACTAAACTAGGATAACTATCCCTACAAGAATATTGTCGAATCCATAGGCATCTCCAAGCCATCTATAATGCTTTGAACAAGAATCCAAGCTACAACATTCCAACAAGGGCCTAATTCCCTCCATTTTTCCCTAGGTTTTTCCCCTCTCTTAGTAAGGGGGAAAAATACCATGACATAGGGTAAAATATGTGCCTTCCTACACCACTCTAGACCTTTGAGTTATTTCTTCTACCAAACGAGGGGTACCCTCGATATTCCTAAGGAAATAATTCTTATCTATCACCCATGAACAACCTATTCAATAGATTAAACTCAGACTTAATTTATAATAGATATTTTGTGGTGCATGGGATTGACCTCTACCATGGATTTAAAAGATGTTATAATATTTTGAAATGACCGAGACAACAAGCTATTTAAAATTGCACAAAATATAATTTAGAACTGGTACGATGGGGTACCTTGATTTCATTCTGTTGAGGGGTTTGAGATCCCTTTAGCTCAACAACATGAACCAAACCCACCTTAGAGGCCCAATTGGACTCTGCAGTGTTTAATGGTGGAATGGTTCTCCATATCTTTTGATCTAGCTAATTTATCGATGGGATTTACATGGTGATTGATAGGATATCTTCCTATGAAAGTTATTCCTTTAGTTTAAAAGTTCTTTTTTTTGTCTTTTCTTTTATTGGATGAGTTTGAAAAAATGATGTGTCCTGGTATAAACCAACTGGTAGGAGGGATTCTTAACTACTGAAGAAGGATGAGCATGGTATAACCCTTGTGCTCAAGCATGCAGACAAAGATATTTACACCTGTTACAAGCCTAGCACTAATACATTAACTTGCTGGTATTTCAATTATTGACTGAGATACAATTATCGTAAGAAAAATATGCATGTAATAAAATGATGGCAAGAAAAATAGTTTCCTTAGATATAACATTAATCACACATTAACACAACGATTTTCTTTCCATCATTAAGAACAAGAACTGCAAAAAATATTGAAACAAATAACTTATCAATAGATTCAGGAACTCTTACTCGTTACAACATCAATTACTAAAATAAAGTTGGAAGTAATTCTTCCTCAATCCAATCACATAATGCCTTTCATGAAAAACATAATTTTTTGTCTATGGTCCTAAACATGACTTCTCAATTAAGGTAGTTCATATATAGTTCTTTACAATTCCAAAAAAGAGGGTCTTTCCCCAAAACCATCAACCATTGCTAAAAGGTCAATCCCTTTATTTATAGAGAATCACTAACTAAAAACATCTTCTACAAGTTTAAGTTAAGTAAAACAAAATATCGCCATGTGGCGCTTGATCTCTTTATTTCTGAGAATCATCTCATGGTTCTACTGGAGTGGGTGACTCTTCTCATACTCCAACCACTTTACAAAGAGATCCTCACATGTGTTCGCATACGGGAACCTGTGATGATCCATCGGGGATGAGAGAATTTCCTTCACTTCTACTACTCGTTCTCTATATTTGACTATTTTGGCACTCAACCTCTACAAAAATGCATGAGCCTTGATCCGATGTTCCATAAATTGTTGTATTTTGCATGGTACTATGCTTTCCACCTGTGCAATCTCTAATTCCCATGCTTAGTCTTGTTCTGCATGTCGCTTGACTATGTCATGTAGGTCGACAAATTTATTGGGTTAGCAGAATTCTAGGAGGCCAATGCCTTACAACTCTCAATTAATATTTTCCCAGTCCTTTTCACACTCGTCCCACTTCTTCTGTATCTCCCACTAAGGTTCCTAGGCCATCCTTACCTAGTATTCGAGTACTTTCCTGATCCAAGCGATGTTTCTATGATCTATATTTATGTAGGAACACAATGAAATACATAAATACATATAAACACAGAGATGCAGCGGAAGTAAAACCTCATTTCATTAGCAACAAATGACTGAAATATGCTTACAGACAGAATGTAAATAAAATAGCTCGGGCATTGGTAGCTTATCTTTGAGAAGAGATGTGGCGGATATTGGCCTCTCAAATATGTGTTACAATGAGGCTCGAAGCCCTATATATTATTGAGAAACAATGGAAAACCCTAAACATCCAAAAACCTAACCCTAGGAGATGAAACACCAGAATATGGGCCCCATTGGGGTAAATTGGTACATCAATTTCCCGGGGTCGTAACTTTGACATACTATCTCTATTTGACGCACATGATACATCATTAGAAATATCTATCCGAGGAATACATTTTTGATAGTGAATATTAAGTTTGGGACAAACTTATATTCACCGCAACATTCATGCCCAAAAAACGTCGTTTAGGGCCTCAAAATGACTCTGGAAGTTTCAACCCGAAAAACTGCTAAAAATAGTAAATTGTGCTACAATTAAGGAAACTGAAAAACTGAAAGAAACAATAGTGTGGGTCCAAGTGGAATAGGTGGGTGGCCACCAATATCCACCTGGATCATTCCTCCCCCCTTAGGAAGCAATGGTCCCCGTTGCGTTGAGTTCCTCCATGAGATGAGGAAACTTCTGCTAAACTTGGTCCCTGGTGAGCCACTTGCCCTGGTGAAGGAGTTGGCTTGCTTTGACAACTCGATATAGATGGATCCTTTTTTGGTGGGTGTTCTTGATCTGTGTGTCCATAATCCAATCAGTTGTGGCTTGTTCCATGCAATCTGGGTTTAACTCTGTTAGTGTGAGTTGTTCTGGCATGTCAGATGTGTCCAATAGAGGTGGAAAGTAGGGTTGAAGGCGATCCACATTGAACACTGGGTGCAGACCAAGGAATGGTGGAATACCGAGCTCAAATACATTGTCCCCTACAGCCTTGGTGATGGTGTATGGCCCATATCGGAGTGGGAGAATCTTGCGGTAGGGTCCAGCAAGGCGCTCCTTTTGCAAATGTAGCCACACTTTGTCGCCCACATGGAAGTTGCGTGGCACCCGATGTTGATCATGTCATTTCTTGTAATTAGCATTGGCCCTGTCCAAGATGTCATGAACCTATTGGCATATGTGTTGAATGTTCTCAATGAAGTTGTTTTCCTTGTCATCCTTAGACTGGACATGGGCAGAATCTACCCAAGTAGTCGCAAATGGCATGGCCACGTCAATGGGACATAGTGGATGGAATCTCAAGCCCACCTGAAAGGGGTTGTGGCTGGTTGACCTATGGAGATCCTGGTTTTAGCTGTGTTGTACAGAGGGGAGGCTCTCATCCCATGTTCATGGATTCTTTGAGTTGTAAATGTGCAAAATTTGTATAATCATCCAGTTGACAACCTTTGTCTGGCCATCAGTTTGCGGATGGAAAGATGTGGATTTGGTGAGCTTGGTGTCGAGGCTAGACCAAAATGTACTGAGGAACCTGTTGTCCTGATCTGAGATGATAGACTGTGGGATCCCAAAGTGTACCCAAACTCATTCAAAGAAGAGTTTAGTAGTGGCTTCTACTGTGATATTCTTCTTGTAGGCCATCATAATGGAAATCTTCGAGAATCTGTCGTCTACCACAAAAACACAGTCATTTCCATGCTTAGTAGAAGGAAGGCCCGACATGTAATCCATGGAGATGGATTCCCAAGGTCGACTGGGGGTATGTAACGAAGTATAGAGGCCTTGCTTCTTGATGGTCGGTTTGGAAATCGTGCAAGCAGTGTAGGACTTGATGTACTTCTTGACATCCTGTCGAAGGTTCAACCAATAGAAATACTTTTGCATAACTGCCACGATTTTCTCGACCTCGAAATGACCAACGACCCGACTATAGTGTGCCTCACAAATCATCTTGACACACTCGCTTTAAGGAACACAAAGATGTCCCAAGTGACATAGCAGGGCATCCTAGAGGTGAAAATTAGGAACTTGCTTACCCTCCAAGAGTGTATTGTATGTGTGGCAGAATGCTGGATCACTTTTGTAGAGAAGTGGACAATCGAAAGTCTCGTGCCCACAAGAGTTGAGCATCGTGGTTAGCGCCATGATAGGGGGTCGGCTAAGGTAGTCTGCAACATTATTGGTGCTTCCTTTCTTGTACTTAATGTTCAAATTAAATTGTTGCAGGTATGTGGATCACTTTTGATGGAGATCGTTCTATAACTTCCCTTGTGTCTGTATGAGATGCAAGGGTCGGTGGTCTGTGTGGATGACCATTTCCTTTCCCAAAATGTAATGCTTCCATTTTCGGCAAGCCTGCACAATGAAATACATCTCTTTTTCATAATTGGGATACTTCCGGACTGTATCAGAAAGTGTCTCACTGTGACATACCATTGGATGCCCCTGTTGAGTAAGGACTACCCCAATAGCATAGTCGGAGGCATTTGTCTCGATCTCAAATGGTTGTTTCAAGTCTGGTATTGTTAGCACTGGTGTAGAGCAGAGGTGATGCTTCAAATCGTTGAATTCCTTCTGTTGAGATTCATACAAAAATAATTTTTTTTTCTCTCCTCCCTTGGTGACTTGACTCAAGGGCCAAGTGATATGAGAGAATCCCAACACAAACCTGTGGTAGAAATTGGCAAGACCCAAAAAGTTGTAGATCTCTATTAGGGTGGTTGGGGCTGGCCAATCCCAAATGACTTGGATCTTGGCTGGATCCACATGCACCCCTCGCTCATCAATAATGTATCCCAGATACTGAACCTGGGTCATGCCAAAAGTGCAGTTCTCCAAATTGGCACACAACTTGTGTTGTTGTAGTGTTTGGAGGACTTGTCGGATGTGGTGGAGGTACTCTTCCCAAGTCTGGCTGAATATCAGAATGTCATCCAAGTACACCACTACAAATGAGTTGGTGAATGGCTGCAAGATGTCGTTCATTAGTCTCATGAAGTTTGTAGGGGAATTCAACAACCCAAAAGGCATGACCAACCATTCAAAAAAGCCCTCCTTGGATTTGAAGGTAGTTTTCCACACATCATAGGGTTCGATTGGTACTTGGTGATACCCAGACTTCAAGTCGATCTGGTTGAAATATTTTTCCCCCTTGAGTTGGTACAAAAGGTCATCAATCTGTGGGATCATGTACCTATTCTAGATAGTGATCTTGTTCAGTGCTCGATAGTCAATGCAGAGTCCTTATGTCGCATCCTTCTTTTGCACCAGCACGATCGGGCTCTCACAGGGAGATGAACTCAGCCAGATGTGACCTTTCTACAACAGCTCCTGAATATGCCTCTTGATTTCCTCATTCTCCAATACAGAGCACCGATATATTGGTCCATTGGGCAGCGACGCACCTGGGGTAAGATCAATGGGGTGCTTCACCTAACAGTGTAGAGGCACCCCTGCAGGGGAGGTGAAGATGTCCTCGTACTCCGCCATGAACTTATCCATCTGTTGCTATCGTGCAGAGGGCCCCTATCTAGAGGCCGTGGCCATAGTCTTCTTCTTTCCATGAGGGCAGATCATCGAGAATTTTTTTTTCCTGGTTTTGGCAATGAATTTACTGCATTGTTTTGCAATAACCAAAGAGATGGTTGTAGGTGGTGCTATTTCCGGTATCCTGTACAACTTATTGCCCAAAGTAATAATAAAAACACATGGCCTGGACTCATTCACAACATGTCACTTCCACAAGTATGGTTGGCCTAATAATACATCAGAAACATCAAGAGGAGCAATGTCACATAATACCTCATTTGTGAAGGGCTTGATGTTGTAGGGAAGGTGACATTGTTGGCTTACGCGGAGGTCCCGTCCTTGGTGAAGCCACCCGATGGTGTATGGTTGTGGGTGTGTTATGGTCAACAAGCCCAGTTGTTTTATGACCTCTACTAAGATAAGGTTCCTCTGGCTCCTGCTGTCGACAATGAATTGCAACGGGGAACCCTTTACCCACATCTGGGAATGGAAGAGGTGCTCCGCCTCCTCTGGATATTCTGGTTCCTTCTTCTGGATCTTTGTGGTGGCAACGGTGGCATTGGGATCTTCATTTATTATCTTCTTCCCCCTGTCATTCCCCTTGTCGGGTTCTGATTCAGAGTTGGAGCCTACATCCGATTCAGAATCCTTCAACTTGGCTACCAGTGACTACTTAGCTCGACACTCACTTGTGTTGTGAGTGGAGCTCTTATGGAACTCACACCACTTCCCCATGTCCTTTTTTGGCTTCATGATGTTGTTCTTTGCTTGTGGATTTGGTGGGTTGTCCTAGGATGCTCTGCCTTGGCTTGGTCCTTTGTTCGATAGTTTGGGGGTACCTTTCCCTTGCTTTTGATTCGTAGACCCAAAGTCTCACTTCTTTTGTTTGAACTTCTGTTCAATTTTGGCAGCATACTGGTATGTTGCACCAAGAGATGAGATGTCGAGGAACTCCATTTCCTCCTTAATGTATCTATGAAGACAACTGTGGTACTTTCACACCAAATTTTTCTCTGAATATTTGATACCCAACTTTGTGCATAGCGTATGGAACAGATTCGTCAGCTCATGCACATCTTGGTTCCTTTGATGTCACAGTGTAGTCCATTGTATGTATTTGTCCTTATAGCTCCCCACAGGATAATATTGTTCCTTGATGGCATCTCTAAAATAGTTCCAAGTGGGTGAAACCGAGAACAGAGAGGGTTCCCCCTCGCTCTATTTCTCCTAGTAGGTTTCCCACCAGTCCTTGACATGGGGGGCGACTTTAAGGAGTGCAAAAATAATCCTTTTATAGTCGGAAAATTCATGAACCGAGAAATATCCTTCTAACAGATTCAACCATCTATCAACGACATCCGCATCTATTTGTCCCTCAAATATGGGAATGTCAAAGTTTACTTGTACCTTAAAAGGAGTGGCGCCTCCAGAGTGGTTGTTGGATGTAGACGCGCTGCCAGTGGGTAGTCGTTGAAGGATCTAGGCAAAGTTGTCCATCATCGCGTTCCTTTGTTTGTCGAGGTCCTCCTCGAGCAATAATTTGATAGGATATATTGCTCCCTCATATTTCTTTTCTTCCCCCATGGGTGGTCGTCGGGGTTTGCGAGGTTGATCTTGCAACGGTTCAACCAGATCGAGCCCTAACTCCTTATACCTCAACCTCGCTGGGGACATGCAAAAAATGATCAAGAAAGAGAAGATTGATCTGATACCACTGATCTGGATTTATGCAGGAACACAATGAAATACAGAAATACACATAAACGCGAAGACGCAGCGGAAGTAAAACTTTATTTCATTAACAACAAATGACTGAAATACACTTACAGACATAATGGAAATAAAGTAGCTCGGACACTAGTAGCTTATCTCTGAGAAGAGATGTGGCGGATACTGGCATCTCAACTCTACGTTACAACGAGGCTCAAAGGTCTATATATTATTGAGAAACAATGGAAAACCCTAAACATCCAAAAACCTAACCCTAGGAGATGAAACGCCAGAATATCGGCCATGTTGGGGTAAATTGGTACATCAATTTCCCGGGGTCGTAACTTTGGCATACTATCTTCGTTTGATGCACATGATACATCGTTAAAAATATCTATCTGAGGACTACACTACTCACAACGAATATCAAGTCTGGGATGGTCTCACATTCGTCGAAGTATTCATGCCCAAAAAACATCGTTTAGGGGCTCAAAACGGCTCCGGAAGTTCAGGACCTGAAAAACTGCTAAAAATAGTAAATTGTGCTACAATTAAGGAAACTAAAAAACTGAAAGAAAAAATGGTGTGGGTCCAAGTGGAATAGATGGGTGGCCACCAATATCCACCTGGACCATTATATCCCTTAGCACTTGAATACCGTGCTCTTCGGCATCTTAGCCCTTTTGCACTGCGCTGATATAATCAATTATTTCCACTGCTTGGTATGATTTTTCATACCACCTTTCCACGTCCTTGCAGGTTGCCAGTTCCATAAGGGTATCTTCTTGGAAATTGGCTATACCTGCAATGAAAATATGTCGTTCATCTGTGAACTTTGTATAAGAATCTTGGAATTCACTCCTTAGAAACACTGTGGCCTGCATTGAGTCTTGATAGTATTTTTCCAAATGGAACAGATGCTCCAACTCCTTTAGTGAAATGACCAATTCCTTTTCATATCTCCTTGATCGATCTAACGTGGCATCCATGATAGCCATCCCTGCGGTGATGAGCTCATATGCCTTTGCATGTTCTGTATTGAGAACCTTCTCCTCCGTGGTGATGAGAATTCAGCTATCCAACATGATTCTTCTCTTCTTGGTGGTCCTCTTCATGATCTCTTCCCTTTTCATGTCATACGAGATAGCATGTATATTGATGAACTCATCAAAAGATTCGGGGATTTGTTTTTCTCCCTAGTTCAAAGTGTTTCCTAGGCTCCCTTCTATGTGTATCTGTTCTAGGATTGGATCCTGGACCTCTTTCATAGACTTCGATGGCTCGAAATTCATTTGTGGTTCATCAGATGGTGAGGTGTCGACCAAAATTGAAGAACCAGGGATAGGTTCAGTGCTTACTTGATAATCGGTTATTGAGGTGTTGATCTCTTGTTGTTGAACTTCTCCCTTTTGACCACCCGATCCTAGATCATCCCTCGAGTTGTCTTTTGGGGTCTCCAATAAGTTGAGCAACTTAGTGTCTAAGACACTTTCGACCTCATGGTCGCTCTGTGGAATGTTTTGAATTGGAGCATCGGGACTTGGGGCCGATGCTTTCTCAGGTTCCTTTTCCTCTGTAATCAATATTGGAGTTACTAGGGAGACCTCCAAACTCTCCTAATCGTCATATATGGTTATTAGATCAAAAAGGGGGTTCGGTACACCTGTTTCACCTAGCGTCCTTGAAACCTCAGGCTGGGTTGGAATGGTCTATGGTGATGGAACTCTAGCGTTTTCCAGACCGGTGATGTCTTCCAGTTGTATAGTCTCTAAGCCACTTGGATGTCCTCTTATTGTGATCAGTTTGTCCGAGGGGATCCTCATCATTTCTATGAGTTCACGATTGTTCTCTAAGTGATCAATGACTCTTTGGGATCCTTCTAGTAACATCAACCCCCTCCTTTGTGCCTATGTGGTCTCTGCTACTCTGATTTCTTCTCTAACCCTGAGATATTCTTGGGCCAACTTTTTTGTTGTCTCAAACTGCTCGTCAATGCTCATGGATTTGAACCTGGTCATGTTTGGGTTGGATTTCCTCTGTAATACTTCCTCCCAATCCTGAGTGCATTCTGTAAAAATATCATACTCAAACTTGTCAGGCACATATGGCCAATTGGACGATACTTGTGAAGTGTGTTGGAGGACAAGGCCTTTCGGGTCGTTCTTGTGAAACCGACCTGTAGGGAACCTAAATTAAAGCTGACTCAGACCTTCTTATTTGGCTTGAGCATTTTCCTTCACTAGATGAAACCCCACATGGAAGTCATAGGGTATGGATGCTCATTTCTTGTCTTTGACTAGAGTGATGTTATAGCCCTGCAGGATAGTCTAATAACAGATTTCTCCTACAATGAACTGGTCTGAGACATGAGCAGGAAGAAAATGTGGTCCTTCAGTTGATCATAACACTGATATAAGTTGTGTTTTCGTCTAGATACCAGTGGCCTACCTTCGATATAATTTTCTTGGTTGATACAAACAACCTTGAGCATTCCTTATTAAAAAATAATAATAAACTCGGATGATGAATTCATCGCAAATAAGGGCATTGAATGTTTTGTACATGTTCTCCCATAATATGTTGAAGTAGACATGAACAGGAAGTTATGCAATGTGATATCTTAAATTCATACCAGTGAAAACATTCCTTGAGTAGATTACATCGAGTAGGTACGAGGCCATGTAAAAACCGGGAGCTTCTCCTTGTTTTGGAGTTTGAGCCTGCAATACATTGGTGCTCAATTGCTTGGAAATTATTTCTCCACAGTTGAAGCTACTCTCGTAGATCGCTACAGTGTATGCTAGGGGCATCCATGCTTCTCAGAACTTAGAGCATTCCTTTTCTCCATACAATTGGCATATTAAAGCCATCAAGTAGATGTATGACTCCCTCAGGTTTATTGTCCTTTTCGAGCTAGGATATTTGGTACTGAGATGGGATTCCTGAAATGAATACAAGGGAAATCATGGAAAATTCGATAGTTTGTGGAAAGGACCATACATGATTCAAGCATTCAGAGGAAATAACGCTTTCTTGCTAAACAACAGTGGTGGGACAGATCTGCCATGAGGACCTGTAAATGGCAGAATGTTGAAGCATTATTCACCGCCTCAGTAGAGACCTGAAGTCACACTTTCCATTGTACAAACCATATTTTATTTTTCTTGCGATTTTCTGAGTGAATAACTTTGGTCAGTTGGTTGAAGCCCGAAGAGAAGGCCCTAAGTCCCTGACCACTATTTTCCATTTTTCGAAAATAAAACCAATCAAGCAACAAAGGCGACTAGGGAGGAAGTTTCAGAACATCAGGAATCGGGATTATTGGCACTTCACAAGGAGAGTACCATCCCCAGGTGGAGTCGTTGTTATCACCCTATAATTTATAGGATCAACTGGTGAATGGAATGCTATCTCTCTAGTGTTTTTGTTTGTCAAATGATTTTTCATTCTGCAAATAATTTGAGAAAAGAAAGAGAAAGAAAAAAGAAAAGAAAGAAAAAGAAAAAGAAAAGAGGGCATAAAAGAATTTCAATAAGAGCCCCATGCAATAACAATTACTTGGTCCATACCTTTCAAGCATGGCCAAGTTCTTTTAAATTGATGTTGATAGGAATAGTGAATAACCTTGGCTAAATTGTTTAATATTAGCCAAGCAATCTAGGTTAGTTAGAGAATAAATCTAGCCAGACTATCTAATCTTGGTCAGGTAGCCCCAGGATAGAGTAAGTTCTTAGCGCAACAGTTTAATCTGGGCTAATTGTCATAGGAAGTTAGGTTAGAACATAGGGTATTTTTCTTGATTTAAATAAAACCAGCTCGATGATCAATGTTGGACCATGTTTTGGATGCTCGAAAAGTTGTTTGCCTAACCCCCTGGTGATGTAAAGATGTAAAATCTTGGGAAAAACCCATGATATGCTCTTATCCTAAGTTTTTCAAGGCGCATATGCTTTCTCACCCACATTTATGCACCGCTCATATATCAACGACCCAAATGATCATGCCTAGATCTACGGTGGACAACTCTTTCCGAACCCTCCGGACCCCCCCAACCATTCTTCTTTTAATGGTGGGGGGGGTCCAGAATCATTGATAATGCATGCGCGCATCTAGAAGGCCCATGTTTCGGTGCTTAGATCTATGGTCTGTATTGGATTCTAGACCCCCCCATCCGTTCTTCCTTTAATGGAGGGGGGGGGGGTCTGGAATGTGTGTTAAAGAGTGCACCTAGATCTGCGGTTGAAAGGAAAGAATGCATATCGACGACCCAAGGTATTTTTTGGACCCCCCCGACTGATCTACCTTTAACGGTTGGGGGGGGGGTTCATAATGGAATCTTACTCTGGCGGGCCCCCTATCAATATGTGGCATAAATCTACTGGTCCCGAGTCCCACCGCCTCCTACTGTCTGACATACCTCTTCACCTCGTGATGTCGTCATCCACCTTTCCAAAAGAGTCACATCCCATAACTCCGTCAGTCCTTCTCCCTCATTCACTCGTGGCAAGTCCCCTCACCATGATTTTTTTCCACCAATCGATAACCGCCACATCACCCATTCGTATCCCTTAGTCATTGTCACCTGCCATATCACATTCTAAATGACCTGTTGGCCATTTATTACTGGATAACTTATTTGTTAACCAACTGACCTATCCCCCGTGCCCAACGGATACCCGTTTACTCAAAATTACCGTCACTCTTCATTCCTTCACCATTTACCCACTCATCGCACCAGAGAATTTACCCCATTTTCTTCTCCGTTATAGTTAGTCTCCCCCATGTATAGTCATCCCTTCTAACATTGTTTTATTTGCAGGTATTGTTACAGTAATGGTGCCAAAATCAAAATGAACAGAACGAGAGGAGAATCCGTTTCTCCCGCCTCATGTCGATCTCAACAGGATTCCACTGGCCGACAAAGACTACTTAATCGTAGACACTGAGTGCGATTTCGAATTCACAGACCTTCAATCATGGCTTAAAGAAGTATTCCTGGACTAGAGTGATGAAATTAGACTCTGGGAGTCCAACCTACCCCTGTACCTTTTCCCCCAGATTCACCATTTCCCAGATTTCGCCCTCAAGTGCCAAGCCCACTATATTCCCGAGCAAAGAGATATTGTATCCTCCTCTGGGGAATTTCTTTTCCTCATCACACCAGAAACCATCGACCAAATGATGCAAATACCCCGAGCCAACTCTGCATCACCTTTTAACCTTGAAATCCTTACAGAGTTACACCAGAAGATGACGTTTCCTCAAAGAGCTCAAATATTTGAGCTTTTTCTTCCACAGTTCGCTCAGCTCCCCGCTACAAATACCCCTTATCCTTCCTCCATGTTCTCAACCAAAGGAAACCAGGTTATCATGTCCCTATGCACCTTGTTAGGTTATTATTCAGATCAGTGGGTAGATGAACCCATTCTGGGATTTTTGTCTATTTTCTCCACCGATGAGAAGCCCACTACACAGTTCGACTTCAGCACGTTCCTAGCGAACAACATTCACGAGCAATTCATCAATTTCACCACAGAAGGCATGTTTCAGTATTCTTCAATATTGGCATACCTGTTCATTTTCTTCCAAGCGGACAAATTTGCTTTTTCTATGCAGAATATGGATGGAGATGGCAGACCCTAGGCAGTAACCACATGGACTTCCCTGCTCAGACATAACTCCATGGAATTCACTTTCAAGAAGTTCATCAATCAATTCTACCACCTAGTGGTGAGTATGCTCAGCGGCAGACCTGCACCCAGGGTTAATGATGAAGTTAATAGGATCCTACATCTCTCGGATCATACAAAGACTGGTGATTGGTACCTGTACCAAAATCACACTGAGATCAGAGTCTATGGGTGCGAGTTGGCCCCATACAAATTGCCCAAATACTTACCTGTCAGAATTTTTGCTCTGGAATACATAAGGAAGATGATAAACTCGGATGATATTCATTTTGTGTCTTTAAAGAAGAAACAACAGCTCAGAATCAAAGGGAAGATTGGGTCTTTCATCTGCAACAATCGAGGCGCCGGGGAGGAAGTAGACAGGCTGCTGAAAGAAATGAAATTCTTTATGAGTTTCACATGGCACTACGATATGTGCAGGATCAATTTAGAGATGAGGATAAAAAACAAGAATATCTCGTATGTCCACGAATCTAGGCCTGAGGTAGAAAAATTTGCAAACCAGACAGGATGGGAACCAAACACTTTGGTTGAAACAGAACAATAGGACCTCCCAGTCACTGTATCATAGACAACCACACCACAGGCTCCAATGGAGAAAATGCCTAGGCAGGATCTGTCACCTCCTGTCACTAAAGTATCATTAGAGGAATTCCAACTGCATACCAAGAGGCCAAAAACCAGTCCAGCTCCTGACCCGGCTGGAGAAAAGGAAATCCCATCCACTATAGTGACAGAGGTTGATTGGTCACTCCTCAATACAAGCAGCAAGCAAATTATAACCATTGTGTTACCAAATAAGACTACAGATGCTCCACCAATCAACCAGCCAAGCAATATAGGACCAAAGCTGAGCATCTTTGATAAATATGACTTGATCAAGAAAAAGAATCAAACTCTGACCAACAACACATATGCTCAATTATGGAAGTAGACGTCGACTTCACAACATAGGCTGTTATCAGCATTCGACACGGAGAAGGGCATAATGCACATGGAATTTCTCCAAGCACAAGTGCCAGACCCAAAGGTAATCACCGACTATAAAAGGGCAACCTTTGAATTCCAGACCAAAGACGTGCATCCTGCCTATCAAATGGATCTGCACAGGCAAACTGGAGAAATCATTTTCTCCACATTGGCACATGCTTCCACTACTGCCTCCAGGTTACAAGTGTCTCTAAACAATGTCCAGACACAGTTGAAGTTGGAGAAGATATCATCCTTTGCCAAGGACAACAGGATCAAGACATTGGAGGAACTAGTCCTCAAGATCGGGTATGATCCCTCGAATGTGAAAGTAGTCGAGGAGATGATCAAGAAGAAAAATGTAGACATAGCATATTTGAGGAAACAATTAAAGCTGCCACCAACAATAGACTCGCAGGCAAAGGAAATAGCAGAGACAGAAGGAGAAAAAGATGAGATGCTTAAGTTGATCATGGAACATAATGCACAACTGAAGGAGATGGAAGATGAGATGGAGAATCTAGTGAAAGAGAAAGAGCAGTTGAAACCCATGGAAGTCATTCCATTGAGGGCATTTCCACTCTCAGGAGTGAGCACAACATCACTAGCAGAAGTCCCATCGGCGAATCCACTGATGACTCTAGAAAAGACGGTTGAATTGGCCAAATCTATGGAAGAGATGAACCTGCAAGAGACAGATATTAGCAAGCTCAAAAAGGATATTGAGAACCTTCAAGAACTCAAATATTCTTATCAAACCAGCTTCTCTAAGGAAAAACAGGTGTCAGACCAGCTCAAACAAGAGTTACAACAGCTCCGGAAGCAAACAGTGGCAGGTAAAACACTGGCCGAAGTCAAAGAAAGTGTCTGGACAGACATCACAAAGTCTATGAATGAAATATGTCCAATGATACAGATTATGTTTGAGCAAAATGAATTTGTGTAGAGAAGTAAACAAGCCATCGAGAAGATCAGATCAGAACTGGGAGAGATGCCTACACAGGCTAATGAAATCATCAAATTCTTGAATTCTAAAACTAGAGAGGAGTTGGAAGAGATGAGAATTGAGGATAGAACAGAGACCATTTTTGAGGTCAAAAGAGTCTTGACCAAGAGAGGACTGATGCTACAGCTAGAAGAAAAGGCTCAGGCCATGGACCTAGGGGTACAAAGGTTTTTCAGCAAGATTGAAGCTCTACAGAAGAAAGGTCTTCCTAGTCTGAAGGTGATAAACGACAAACTGATGACATTCCCAGACTACAAAAAGAGACTGGCCGATGTGGATAAGGATAGTTCGAAGTTTTCATGAATTAAAGGCAACATCATTGGCAACGCATTCCTAGATGCACTTCAGTTGGACATCAACATTCAGCATGAGATTCGGTACATCTTCATCACCAAGCCTACTTTCGCCAAGTACACGGAAATGGATGAAGTCTACCGAAGGCTACTCAAAGTCAGCGTTCCCAGTCATCTTCGATGGGAAGAGATTTATGACCTGATCGAGTAGTAGATGAGAGATGTCCTAGCCCAGTCAACTATCCAGTCAGATGAGGTCATGCAGAGGCCTCACCAACGACTCACTTAGAAAACAGCATGCCGTTGCGACACATCATCAAATAGTTCCTAGATTTTTGTAATTTGTTAAGTTAGTTAGGCTAAAAATAGATTTACCACGTCCTGATCTTTAATGAAAGGATTGTTTGTAATTTTGGGTTATAAATACTTCACTTTTCAAAGTATTGAGGGTTGATCTTTATGCCCTGCGAGCTATCAGACTATGATATTTTTCAAGAGATCTTCCATTAATACAAAGAGGCATTTTTACAGGATTCTTGCGTGTATTCACGGGTGACGTTCTCATTTCTAAGTTAAATGTTATTCTCGCTTAGTTATCACACTGTTTTCTAAATCTAATCTTTGAAAGTAATGAATGTTGTAGGATTTATCTTTGTATACCATGTTTCTCACTTTAAAAGATTTTAGTGTTTCATCTTTTGATTCTATGATAAAGAAATTCTTAACTGCTTCTTTGTCGTAATTGACATTCTCACCTTTTCTACTATTTCCTCATTTATGCTGCTAAAAGAATCCATCGATTACATTATCTCGCCCTGTGAAAGGTTCCTTTGTTTTCTGGTTCAGATTTTTATTTTCATGGTATAGACCCCATAGCCCAATGGATGTGTAAACTATCTCAGCCAACCCAACAAACACTACAACAAAAAAACCAACTTATTTTATTTACCTAGCCTAATATTTTGAATTTGAAATATATCTAAATCATATAGAGAGATCCCTCTCTGAAGTTGGAAGGGCTAGATCCCAGCTTCGAAGTGGTTGTATAAAGTTACCTCCCGTAGATTTCTTCTTTTTTGACAACCTCTAGGAAATTTACAGGGCGTTAACACTTTCCACTTCTTTAATTTTTTCCTAAGGCAAGTCATGTTTCTTGAGATTTGATGATTGTGCCACCTTTGAAGTTGGATTAAGCCTTTGTTTTACTTGCAAGATTTTAGGTAAATTTTTCCTTCTTTACTTTTGAAAGATGAGAAAACCTGATTGTTGTTCTTGAGGAAGACTTTGAAATCTCGATATGAACTCCTCATATGATCTAACTCCTTTGAAAACCTCGTCATAAGGTGAATATTCATGGATGTATTTCTTCATGTTAAATTGAGCCAAATTATTTTCCACCACCCTATGTTAATCATGCTTCTTGAATTCAATGTCAACCAACTTAATATTGTATAAGATTGAATCTTCTATATTAGCATGTGATGTAGGAGCATCGCTCCACATCAGGATGTGCCAGCCAGTTAGCACATTGGTGCGCATTCAAGGAAGGGAGAGGCACCACCCTCTCATTTTTCCTTCAAAAGTTTAAATTGTAATTAAGGAAATTAGTGTTGTTAGGATAGAAGAGCCAAGTTGTGCCTTCGCACAAGCGATAGATAAGGTGGCCTTAAGTGGTTGACGATAGGAGGGATCTACATCCGATTCGGATCAGATTTTCATTATTGTAATATGCCTCATTGGTCATCCGTTTTGAATGGTGATTAGACACCACTATCTTAGCTTGGAGGGAAGCTCGTCGAGGCCCTCTTGTATATATCTTTGTATTGTATGCCCAATAGAGGCTACTGGAGTTTGATGAAAATCATTTTAATCTAAGAGGAGGAGATTTTAGAGCCGAGACTCAGTCACAGTCTGGACTTACATATTGTAATTGGCATTCCACCATTAATAGAAAATAACAAATTTTCCTATTTGTCATTTTCTGTGTAATGGATGTTTAGTTTTGAATGTCATTCATGTGTGTTTATGTTGTAGGTGTATGTTAGATTTCATCTGCAGAGATAGGGTTAGGATCCTCTATCTATGAGTATGTTGAATTAGTTATGGTTCTTTAGGATAAGTGCAAGGAGTGCACAACAGAGAGTAGAAACTTTATGAGCCGATGCAAGGAGTGTGTGTCTGAACTCATCCGAGTTAGAGAAGAAAGTGATAGGAGGGAAAACCAAAATAATTTACAAACTCAGGGGAGAAATTCAAGGTTGTTGAACACCTTTGAGGAAATCTTATGAAGGAGTAGCATAGCACAGAGTTACTGAAGACTCCATCAGACTCTTCTAGGAGGGAATTGAGTAAGTGCAAGTGCACATAGGACCAACACATTCTGGAGTGTTGGAGATATTGAGGAAACCCCAGAGACACTGAACACTCTGAGAAAGGAAGGTTGTGCAAGTGTGCATTGAGCGGGGAAAAGGAGTTTCCTTAGTAAACCTGAAAGAGTTCGGGAAGAAGCCGTCTGAAGGCGTAATCGAGTGCAAGGGGTGCGCTAAAGGTGAAGTGAGTCTGTTTCACGATCTCAAGACAAGGAGCATTGAGTTTCCAGGAGGGAATTATAAAGTTTTAAGAAGGACGCAGGAGAGTGAGAACCTTCAAGGGTTGAGCCGAGCTAAAGCTCAGAAGAATCAATGTAGTCTCATGCAGGATTCCTACAAGGAATGCATAAAAGAATCGAGAACACTCTAAGTCTTGGGTAGAAAAGGTGTTAAGCATGCACAAGGAGGAAGGACTTGTCGAAGTCCCAAAGGCAAGTGGATTCGCCCATCATCAGGGGAGGACAAGTGGAAAAATATGAGGAGATCCGGGAGTTAGATATCTAGAAGTTTTGCCAAGAGAAAAAAGAAATCCTCGTGAAGTTGTGAAGAGCGGTATGAATCCAGACCGTTGAATCTAGAAGGGATGCGTGGAGGAGATCCACCCATTTTAGAGAAGTGGTACTCCAGAAGAAATGTAAGAGAAAAAGCGAGAGACTCCCGAAGGCCGGAGTCCGAATAGATCACAGTCATGGATCTAAGGGAGTGATGAGGACCGTTGATCCTCGCGCCATTTGAGTTCATCGATTCGGAGTTTGGGGAGGCATCGGAGTTGGTTTTTGTGAATAGGATGAGGTCCCGAGGTCAAAGTGCCTTTCAGGGTTTAACCTGGGGGTATAGCCTGAGGACATATGATGGAAAGGGCCTAGCACGGAGAACTAGGGCCGCTGTCAACTTTGTTCAAAGGGCCAAGAAGAGATCCGTGGGGTAGATAGAACCTTCACTTTGGAGAAAGAGGGACCTTTGATAAATCACATTGGGTTCCAGTAGGGAACTGAAGGGTCAATTCAACTAAGGTATTTGAACGATCCTATACTGGGAGGTCGCACAGCTCCGAAGGGGGAGGTCTACACCAGAGTGGTATCTGAGTCATGTTTTGTCTACAGATTATAGGAAAAGGAGAGACGATGAAAGGAGATACTCTGATACCAGAGTGGTATCAGAGCCACATAATTGATTTTTGTAGGTAGGGGGGACAGATTGAGATTCTCTGTAGAGACTGTTGCAAGGTGCGCAAAAGATGGTAGACATATAGGAGGGTTGTAGGTGAAGCAATATGATTGTTGAAGGTCATAAGCATGGTCGAGAATAATACTACCCGTGGAAAATAAAAGTGGAAATGGACAAGGAGCTTAGTGAAATCTAAGAAGAGATGGAGAAGCTAGCATTGAATATGCAATAGGAGGCAAAGGTATGTTGGAGATACGAGTGGCCTTTGAAAAGGACAGCCAAGTGGCCTATTAATAAGTCGTTGGCCTAAAGGTAGAAATAGGTGTTAAAAAGGTGGTTGAGGCATGCTAAAAACCTTAGTGGCAAGGGAAAGAGATCTAGCAGAGGTCTCGTATATTGCCAGGTGGACAATAAGAAGGGATCAGTTGATCTCGTGAACTGCCATGAGGGAAGAGAAGACATCCCAAATTACCAGGTGGGTAAGGGAGAAGAAATGAGCTCAGATGAGATTTCATGTCAGCAAGGGATGTTGACAAATGGGAATAAAGCGAAAGAAAGGCCTCACCCATATGAAGATTCATGCAGAACTGCAAGTCGTGTGAATGAAGACGATGAGAAGTTAAATACTTCCATCGCCAAGGATACATATCAGAGGAGCATTCTGGTCATTGGGGGGATCGATATATTCCTTTCAAATAGCCGAGGGGAGGCTAGCATAATTGTTGCATTGGTAACAACAAAGGGACAACGAGATGAGAATGTCATGAAGGAGAAGGAGCATATACTGAAGTCTTCCCCAATAGAAGAGGAGAACCTGACTGAGATGCTCACTCAGTGGGAAATGGAGTTGAAGATGGTGGAGGATTGGTTGGATAGTCCGGAGCCAGAAGGTGGTTTCCAGGAGATAGCCATGCCAGAGGAGACATGCCATCATGATTTGCATCTCGATGAAGTTGGAATAGAACCAATAGAAGAACTGATAGGAATTAGTATGTGAGAGGAGATAGTAGAGAAACAACTCAGTAATGAGACTACAGAATAAGAATCTGCAGAAGAGTGGTCAGTCAACATCACAGGAGATGAAAGCAGGATGTGATATCCAGATGATCTATCCTTAGAGTAGCATGGGGAGTTGCAGTTGAGTAGATTGCGCAAGGAGGACCAACTGATGAAGCAAGTGGAAGAGGTCATATAGGAGATAAGGGACCTGATGTTGAAGTTAGCAGAAGAATATGTCAACAAGGAGAATATGGATATAGGAGAACCTGCACGAGTAGTAAGAGAGATGCAACAAAAGCAGAAGAAACAAGGAAGAGGAGTAGGAGGACAACTCCAGGAGAAAATTTGGATCCAGGAGGATTTCAACAGAGCTGGGAATCTCACGAGTAGGAACTCATGAATTTTCATAGCCGTGAAGGATGATGTAGGACCATCACTCCACCTCAACACGTGCCGGTTGGTTATCACATTGGTGCGCATTCAAGGAAGGGAGAGGCGTCACCCTCTCATTTTTCCTTCGAAAGTTTAAATTTTAATTAAGGAAATTAATGTTGTTAGGATGGAAGAGCCAAGTTGTGCCTTCACACAAGCGGTAGATGAGGTCGCCTTAAGTGGATGACTGTAGGATGGATCTTCATTCGATTCGGATCAGATTTCCATCATTGGAATCTGCCTCATTAGTCAGGTGTTTTGAATGGTGATTAGACACCACTAGCTTAGCTTGGAGGAAAGCTCATTGAGCCCCTCTTGTATATATATTTGTATTGTATGCCCAGTAGAGGCTACTGGAGTTTGATGAAAATAATTTTAATCCAAGAGGAGGAGAGTTGAGAGATGAGACTCAATCGCAGTTCGTACTCACATATTGTAATTGGCATTCCACCATTAATAGAAAAGAACAAATTTTCCTTTTTTTCATTTTCTTTGTAATCGATGTTTAGTTTTGAATGTCATTCATGTGTTTTTATGTTGTAGGTGTATGTTAGATTTCATAAGAAGGGATAGAGTTAGGATCCTCTATCTGTGAGTATGATGAATTAGTTCTAGTTCTTTAGGATAAGTGAAAGGAGTGCATGACAGAGAGTAGAAACTTTCTGATCCGATGCAAGGAGTGTGTGTCTGAACTCATCCAAGTCAGAGAAGAAATTTCTATGAGGGAACCCCAGAATAATTCACAAACTCAGGGGATAACTTAAAGGTTGTTGAAAACCTTGGAGGAAATATTACACAGGAGTAGTGTAGCGCAGACTTACTGAAGACTATGTCAGAATCTGCCATGAGATCATTGAGTAAGTGTGAGTGCACATAGGACCAACACATTCTAGAGTGTTGGAGATATTGAGGAAACCCCGGAGTCGTTGAACACTCTGAGAAAGGAAGGATGTGAAAGTGTGCATTGAGCAGGGCAAAGAATTTTCCTTAGTAAACCTGAAAGAGTTCAAGAAGAAGCCATTTGAAGGCATAATCGAGTGCAAGGGCTGTGCCAAAGGGGAAGTGGGTTTGTTTCACAAGCTCAGGAGTTCGGGGAGGCTTTGGAGTTGGTTGTTGTGAATAGGCTGAAGTCCCGAAGCTGAAGCACCTTTCAGGGTTTAACCTAAGGGTATAGCCTGAGGACATATGATGGAAATGACCTACCACAGAGAACTAGGGCTGCCATCAACTTTCTTCAAAGGGACAAGAAGAGAGCCGCGAGGTAGATAGAACCCACACTTTGGAGAAAGAGGGACCTATGATAAATCGCATTGGGTTCCAACAGGGAACCAAAGAGTGAATTCGACTCATGTGTTTCAACAATCCTAGACTGAGAGGTCTCACAACCCCGGATGGGGAGGTCAACGCCAGCATGTCCAAAATATGATAATGAGAATATACCAACCAGTATAGGGAAGGTTGGCCAAGCTCGTTTCTGTACGACCTTCAGTTCTTTGGTGATGCCTGCTGAAACTATATGATAGGATACTTCTATGTAAACAAGTCTGTCTTGTAGAAATATGGGAAGAGCATGTGGATATGCAAAGAAACCGAAAACTATGATGTAAGAAAAAATTTCCTCAATGTACCAATCTGCAATACCACCTAGATTCCAAATAATTTGTTATGAAAATTTTGGAGGAGGATGACCATAGATAATTTAATGAATTGGAATGACCACATTGTGACACATATCATAAAAAGAATCCTTTTCATTTTCCTCCCATAATTTAGAATCATATAAATGTATAGGCTCAGTGGCAGTCAGAGTCCATCTCTAAGTCATAAGAGGAAATGGGGTTCTGAAACAAATTGCATCCATAATGTATGCAAACATATATAAAGGAGCATGTTCTCCTTTACATTTCTGAGTTATGCAATCCCCTATTTGTTTATCTAGGTTATCCAACAACATTTTTCCCCAATCAAAAGTATAACCCTCAACAACTTCATGAATTATAGGAACTCACTCTATAGTAAAATGTGTAGGATTTTGCTTTCCGAACATTCTACAAAGCATCACAACAGTATACAAAATATGGGAATCACAAGAGGCTATAAAGTATATACCATGGCTACCAGTTTTGAATTTATTTTCATTTCCACACCAGGTTTTCACTATATCATGAACAATTGTGTTGTATTTTGTGCACTTACCATCCTCAAAATTCATTATAAATTATATATGCATTGTAAGTATATTTGGGGTTGGGAATTAATTTATACATTACTTGAATTTCCTTGGGTCAGAATGAGCCAACAATGGTCTTCTAATGACCGTAGATGGTTCTGGTCAGGGTATCCACATGGTCTAATGTCCATCTTATCATATCAATATATGGAATCAATTTTGACTAAGCTGCAACTTTGTGAAGTTCTGACTTGGCCACTTGTCTTAGCTTTCCTGCAATTGACTCATCTTCTCCTTATCTTGAATCATCAGAATAGAGGGAATTTTTATGCTCTAAAATTTCATAAACATGCCTCCATGTTTTAATGGTGTCTATCAGTCGAGAGGTAGTATCTGAAAGAATGTATGAATTTGGGTTCAGATCCTATGCAAATTGATCTTTCTTCTTTCCTACTTTACGCAGTGCCACAATTTCCAAATATCGATGTTATCCCTCCTGTGAGAAGTAAAAACATGTAAATCCAAACTAATGAATGTGAAAGTTCTGGATGCTACTAGAAAAATGCTATGATGTTCAAAATTCATTTATTAAAAAAAATGTTAAAAACTAATTATCCTTACATTTAATCCTTTGACAAGGTAATCTTGCCAAATCTGTTAAATTTATTACTTGACGGTCGCAAGATTTTCCAATATTTTACCTTAGCCACGTTAAATACACCTTTAAATATCGTAATTAATGAAGATACGCTATTTTGGTAGTTTGACATTCAAGAGTTTTAAATAAGGAATGATAGATATCTCCCAAAGGTCGAATTCACAAAGCAATTAACCAACCTTTAATTTATTGTTTCATTTTAATTCATCACATCTTATGGTCACTTTAACTTTAAGTGCTTCAAAACTCCAAAACTCCGAAGCTTCGGGGCTTCATGAGCTTGCATTAGAGGTGTATATAGTTTCCCCAAAGGCCGAACTCGTGGAGTGATTACTTACCATTAATTACACCTACTAAAACATGCTTAACACATCAATCTTTGGCGCTTTATCATTTCGGTCATTCCGACACTCCAACACTTTGGTGCTTCGACACTTCGACATTGTTTGAATTTGTTCTTGATTTGATATTATGGAGTTATGTGGAAGTATGACATCATTGTTGATGACGTGCCATAAAAATATAAGTGACATGTGTCACCTGAAATTGTGTGAATTATGTGACCAAGGGTGTCCTAAGTGAGTGTCACGTGTCACCACAAGTAAACAATGTCAGGTGGCATATGACGCGCCACCTAATTAATTTTAAAATATTTTTTGGGAATTCATATCTCCGGGACTCCAAATCTTCGCGACTTCAGGAATTTTAGGGCTTTAAACATTTTGATCTTGGACTTCTGAATCGAAAAGTCCCAAAGTGAACTTCATATTTATTTGCTGTTTAAACATTTTGCAATTCTGGAACTCCAAAGTTGCGAGAGTCGCCGATCTAGATGACTGTCAAATTTTAATGGTTGGTACTTGATCTTCCCTGTCAAGATGTAATCAAAACTTCTTTTAGTCTAAGAAATGATATTCCTAAGTTTAAAAATTTTATTTTGAAAAGAACAAAACAAAAAGGAATTTTGACAAAATTGATTTTTATTTGAAAATTTCATTTATGTTCTAACAGTGAGTGCCATAGATTTCCTAGTAAGTGGCCAACCTTTGGGAAAGGTTTGTGACTAGGGGTCCCTTAAGGGGTTATCGTACCATTCCCAACCATACTTACAACTTTTCTCTCATTACACTACCATCATATTGTCCTCTTCTAGGCCCTTTGACTTTAGTGACCCAAGAAGGGCATGTACCTCATTTCATGGGAATGAGGGGTTGACGGCCCAGAGGGATTGTTGTTGGATAAAAAGACAAAAGCCTAGATATATAACTTCCATATGCTTCACCCAGGGATCCCTAAGAAATCAATGAAACACTTCTCTATAAGAAAAGGGGGACCTACAAAAATAAATCATAATGAATGCTTAAGGGGTTAGTTGGAGATTGGGAGGTCTCATCACGAGCCGACCTATCAGTATCATGGGTATTTAGTGGTATGACATTACCATCATCTGGTCACCAATCTAGGGTAGTGGCTCTCAATTACACGACTGAGAGAAAGGGGGTCTCATCACGAGCCAACCTTGTCATTTCCCTGAGGTATTTGTGAGTGGCATTGTTGTTATCTGGACACCATGCCAGGATAGTGGTCTTCAACATGTTCCTTAAAACATGAAAGAAGTAAAGAATGGAAAGAATATGGGCTTGGAAAAAGTGCATTGCAAACAAAAGTGTCACACACCCTCTACAAAGGCACCCATGAATGGGATAATACGAGTCGTTGTATGTCATGAAACTTAATAACCTATGTAATCTAAACACCTTCCACCTCATCATCCACTACATAACCTTGAAAGGCCATCCTTGGGAGCATCCCCTTCTTGAGGTCTTTGGTCTACCCAATAGGACTCCTATGACACCACTCCCATACTTAAAATTGGTCAATTGTATGGGGTTTTGAGCATTTCTTTGATTTGATGAGGTAGTTTTGATGTACATGTTTAGGTTCCTTTCTTATTAGACGTGGTTTATACTTGTCATGATATCTTTGACTTTATATATTTGGAGGGCGTATCGTTTTGTTTTGAATTAACTTTCTTGGTGGCTAGTTTAGGGAGAACAAGCCTAGCTTGGGCTTCCATGGGGAAAGAAGCCTGTCGGATGGATGCCTAGGGCCCGCATTCCAAATGATAGAGACATTCCTTTGGAGGCCTATAAGACATCATGACAGACCTAACCTAGGCCCTACCACCCAAACGACTTTCCTAGGAGAGGGAAAATGTCACCTCCTTGCCTGGGAGTTTACGGCCTAGGATTTTTAAAAAATAAATGATTGTCTTTCCATGGCTACGACTCCCACTTTTACCGAACACCAGCATTTAGGAAGGATGCAGAATTCCTGACGTGTCAAACTTTCCCCCCAAAAAATCTAGTCTCAAAGTTGGGAATATAACTGTCGATTGCCCACCACTCCTTGACGGGCCTGGAATTTCTCTTTCGAATTCTCGGCTAAAAACCTACCAAGGAATCCACTTATTAAGAACCTGATACTGCAAACATTCAAAACTCATTGATCGTATCCAACCAAATAAAAAATACTTTCTTAACAATTTTCTATTCTATTTTTTCCCTTACTCTCACCCTCTCGTATGAGGGGGTGGGGTGGAGTGAACCTTATTAAGGAGGGGAAAGTATGGTGTGAAGGATGTGGAGGTGTGGTGTGGGGTGAGTGAAGAATAAAAAAATTTCATATTTTTTTCCGGGTGGGGGAGAAATACGAGAGAGCTTTATTCTCTTTAATGTAGTGGGGGAGGGGAAAAATAAGAGATAACATTATGAATAAAGTTTAATAAAGTTATTTTATATTTCTTCACTCCATCATTAGAATAAGGTTTTCTCCTATTTCTCTCTTTACATCTATATTAATAAAGTTTTTTCTTATTTCCTTCAAACCCTCAACCTCACCTTCATCAGGGTAGGAGAAGAAATAGGAGAAAATTTTATTAATAAATTCCTCTTTTATTTTTGTCTTCTCCCAATAGGAGACAACCATATTTATAAAGTTCTCTCCTATTTCTCCCCACACAAATAGGAGAAAACTTTATGAATAAATTTTTCTTTTAAGAGAGAATTTATTCATAAAGTTTTTTTTTTTTCGCCCCACTTCTAACATCTTCACAAGGGTGAGGTATAAAATAACTCTCATATTTGGTGTGGGGTGGGGGGTAGGGGGATATGAAAAAAACTCCTATTCCTCCCCTGTCCTCCCACCTTGAGGATCATGAAGTGGGGCATAGAGGTACATGCCAGTGAGGATGTGAAGATAAATATGAGAGAAATTTATTAATAAATTTACATCATGTGTCTTCCCCATGTAGGGGTACAGGTGGGTGGATAGAGGTACATGAGGGTGGGGGTAAGGGGAGAAACATGAGAGAACTTTATGAATAAAGTTTAATGAAGTTATCTTCTATTTCTTCCCCACTACATTAAACTTCTCTCTTATTCCCCCATATTAATAAAGCTCTATCCTATTTCCCCCAAACCCCCACAATCACCTTCATCGAGGTGGGGGAAGAAATATGAGAAAGTCTTATTAATAAATTTCTCTCTTATTTATGCCTCCACCCGCAACAAGATAGAACCTCTTTTATAAAGTTCTTTCATATTTCTCCCCACACAAATAGGAGAGAACTTTAAAATACCTATAATCATAGGAGGAAACATTCTTAGTAATTTTTTCTCCTCTTCACCCCCACATAATGCCCCCCACCAAATATGAGAGAAATCTCTTATTTTCCACCCCACCCTTGTGATGATGAGGGTAGGAGTGCGGTGAAAACAAGAAATAAATTTATGAATAAGGTTGTATCCTATTGGAGTGAGGCATAAATAAGAGAGAAATTTATTAATAAAATTCTCTCATATTTATTCCCCTACCCGACTAAGGTGATGGTGGGAGTTATGGGAAATAGAAAAGAGATTTATTAATATGGGTGTGGGGAAAAAATAGGAGAGAACTTTAGGGGAAGAAATATGAGAGAAATTTATTAATAAATTTATGTCCTATGTCTTCCCATGTGATAATTCATTGATAAACTATGTTACTAATACTTTTTTTAATAAATTGAGAAATTTATTAATAATCCATTATTCTACTAAATCATGGTAGTCTCCAGTCGCACCAGAGAAGATAAGAAAACATCGAGTGATAAGTTTAAGGCCCCATATTTTTTGAAAATAAATGATTTTCACCACTTGCACCGGACTCCAACGTGGACGCGGAATTACCCCATGTGAGGGATTTTCCCCAAAAATTCTAGTGATTTCTCCAAGTAGTTGGGAATATAACTGTCAAAGATGTATAGTTGAACATAAAATCTATAAATTGAACAAGATTTGGATAGATGGAAACTTCATTAATATGTTCAATATGAAGTACATGTATGTACCATATCCTTCTCTCAGTGCTAGTACAAATCCTCCCAGAACTCCAAAACCTAGCTAAGGAAAATCAACAAAACCATAACAACCATGAAGATCGAATATGCAGGAATCACTCCAAAACATCCTCTAAGGTAAGGAATCTCCTCCCCCTCCTCTTCTTCACAATTCCACCATAGGATTTTATCAAAAAACCGTAATCTCCAATATCCAAGGGATAAACCCTAAACCTAGACCTCCAAGATGCTCCAAGATACTCTAATAAAACCAAGAAACCTTACTAACTTGACAGAGAGAGAGAGAGAGAGAGAGAGAGAGAGCAGATATGAATACTTTAGAGAGAGAGAGAGCACATATGAATACTCCTCCATCCTAGGAGAGGTGAGGGAGGCCAATAATATAATGTGGGCCTTATCCCTTACAAGCAACCTACAATGAGAACTTGTAGGTCATTATAATCAATATCTTACACTCCAAAGTACATGTGTCATGATCCAAGGTGATGTTTTGCATAATAATGGCTCCAAGGTGATGTGTAGGCAAGTCCATATTTGTCCATCACAATCCTCAACAAACTCCATCGATCTTTTTAAGCAATGTACTAAACTAGGATAACTATCCCTACAATAATATTGTCGAATCCATAGGCATCTCCAAGCCATCTATAATGATTTGAACAAGAATCCAAGCTACAACATTCCAGCAAGAGCCTAATTCCCTCCATTTTTCCCTAGGTTTTTCCCCTCTCTTAGTAAGGGGTAAAAATACCATGACATAGGGTAAAATATGTGCCTTCCTACACCACTCTAGACCTTTGAGCTAGTTCTTCTACCAAACGAGGCATACCCTCGATACTCCTACGGAAATAATTCTTATCTATCACCCATGAACAACCTATTCAATAGATTAAGCTCAGACTTAATTTATAATAGATATTTTGTGGTGCATGGGATTGACCTGTACCATGGATTTAAAATATGTTTTAATATTTTGAAATGACCAAGACAACAAGCTATTTAAAATGGCACAAAATATAATTTAGAACTGGTATGATGGGGTACCTTGATTTCATTCTGTTGAGGGGTCTGAGAGCCCTTTAGCTCAACAACATGAACCAAACCCACCTTATAGGCCCAATTGGACTCTACAGTGTTTAATGGTGGAATGGTTCTCCATATCTTTTGATCTAGCTAATTTATCGATGGGCTTTACGTGGTGATTAACAAGATATCTTCCTATGATAATTCTTCCTTTAGTTTAAAAGTTATTTTTTTTGTCTTTTCTTTTATTGGATGATTTTGACAAAATGATGTGTGTTGGTATAAACCAACTGGTAGGAGGGATTCTTAATTACTGAAGAAGGATGAGTGTGGGATAACCCTTGTGCTCAAGCATGCAAACAAATATATTTACACCTGTTACAAGCCTAGTACTAATACATTAACTTGCTGGTATTTAAATTATTGACTAAGATACAATTATTGTAAGAAAAATATGCATGTAATAAAATGATGGCAAGAAAAATAGTTTCCTTAGCTATAAAATTAATCACACATTAACACAATGATTTTCTTTCCATCATTAAGAACAAGATCTGCAAAAAATATTGAAACAAATAACTTATCAATAGATTCAGGAACTCTTACTCATTACAACATCAATTACTGAAAGAAAGTTGGAAGTAATTCCTCCTCAATCCAATCACATAACGCCTTTCATGAAAAACATAATTTTTTGTCTCTGGTCCTAAACATGACTTCTCAATTAAGGTAGTTCAGATATAGTTATTTACAATTCCAAAAAAGAGGGTCTTTCCCCAAAACCATCAACCATTGCTAAAAGGTAATTCCCTTTATTTATAGAGAATCACTAACTAAAAAAAAATTCTACAAGATGAAGTTAAGTAAAACAAAATATCACCATGTGGCACTTGATCTCTTTGTTTCTGAGAATCATCTCATGGTTCTACTGGAGTGGGTGACTCTTCTGATACTCCAACCACTTTACGAAGAGATCCTCACATGTGTTGGCATACGGGAACCTGTGATAATCCATTAAGGATGAGAAAATTTCCTTCACTTCTACTACCCGTTCTCTATATTTGACTATTTTGGAACTCAAACTCTGCAAAATTGCATGAGCCTTGATCCGATGTTCCATAAATTGTTGTATTTTGCATGGTAACATGCTTTCCACCTGTGTAATCGCTAATTCCCATGCCTAGTCTTGTTCTGCATGTCACTTGACTATGTCATGTAGGTCGACAAATTTCTTGGGTGAGACAAATTCTGGGAGGCCAATGCCTTACAACTCTCGATTAATATTTTCCCAGCCCTTTTCACACTCGTCCCACTTCTTCTGTATCTCCCACTGAGGTTCCTAGGCCATCCTTACCTAGTATTCGACTACTTTCCTAATATGAGAAATGTTTCTATGATCCTTATTTATGTAGGAACACAATGAAATACAAAAATACACATAAAAACAGAGATGCAGCGGAAGTAAAACCTCATTTCATTAACAACAAATGACTGAAATATGCTTACAGACAGAATGGAAATAAAATAGCTCGGGCGCTGGTAGCTTATCTCTGAGAAGAGATGTGGTGTCTATTGACCTCTCAAATATGTGTTACAATGAGGCTCTAATCCCTATATATTATTGATAAATAATGGAAAACCTTAAACATCCAAAAACCTAACCCTAGGAGATGAAATGCCAGAATATGGGCCCCATTGGGGTAAATTGGTACATCAATTTTCTGGGGTCGTAACTTTGGCATACTATCTCTGTTTGATGCACATGATACATAGTTAGAAAGATCTATCTGAGGACTACATTGTTGATAGTGAATATCGAGTTTGGGAGAAACTGATATTCACTGCAACATTCATGCCCAAAAAATGACGTTTAGGGCCTCAAAATGGCTCTGGAAGTTCAGGACTTGAAAAACTGCTAAAAATAGTAAATTGTGCTACAATTAAGGAAACTGAAAAACTGAAAGAAACAATGGTGTGGGTCTAAGTGGAATAGGTGAGTGGCCACCATTATCCACTTGGATCATTCCCCCCCCCTTAGGAAGCAATGGTCCTCATTACATTGAGTTCCTCCATGAGATGAGGAAACTTCTGTTGAACTTGGTACCTGGTGAGCCACTTGCCCTAGTGAAGGAGTTGGCATGTTTTGATAACTCGATATGGATGTATCCTTTGTTGGCAGGTGTTCTTGATCTATGTGTCCATAATCCAATCAGTTGTGGCTTGTTCCATGCAATCTGGGTTTAACTCTGTTAGTGTGAGTTGTTCTGCCATGTCGAATGTGTCAAGTAGAGGTGGAAAGTAGGGCTGAAGGCGGTCCACATTGAACATTGGCTGTAGACCAAGGAATGGTGGAATACTAAGCTCAAAGACATTTTCCCCTACAGCCTTGGTGATGGTGTATGGCCCATATCGGAGTGGGCGAATCTTGCGGTAGAGTCCAACAAGGCGCTCCTTTTGCAAATGTAGCCACACTTTGTCACCCACGTGGAATTTGTGTGGAACCCGATGTTGATCAAGTCATTTCTTGTACTTAGCATTGGCTCTGTCCAATATTTCATGAACCTATTGGCGGATGTGTTGAATGCGCTCAATGAAGTTGTTTTCCTTGTCATCCTTAGACTAGACATAGGTTGAATCTACCCGAGTAGCCGCAAATGGCATGGCTACGTCAATGGGACATAGTGGCTGGAATCCCAAGCCCACCTGAAAGGGGATGTAGCTGGTTGAGCTATGGAGAGCCTGGTTGTAGCTTTGTTGTACATAGGGGAGGATCTCATCCCATTTGCGTGGATGCTTTGATTTGTACATGTGCAAAATGTGTACAATCATCCAGTTCACGACCTCTGTCTGGCCATCAGTTTGCGGATGGAAAGATGTGGACTTGGTGAGCTTGGTGTCAAGGCTAGACCAAAATGTATTGAGGAACCTGATGTCCCGATTTGAGATGATAGACTGTGGGATCCCAAAGTGTACCCACACTCATTCAAAGAAGAGTTTACTAGTGGCTTCTATTGTGATATTCTTCTTGTAGGCCATCATAATGGAAATCTTCGAGAATCTGTCGTCGACCACAAAAACACAGTCATTGCCATGCTTAGTAGAAGGAAGGCCTGACATGTAATATATGGAGATGGATTCCCAAGGTCGACTAGGGGTAGGTAGCGAAGTATAGAGGCCTTGCTTCTTGATGGTCAGTTTGGAAATCATGCAAGCAGTGCAGGACTTGATGTACTTCCTGACATCCGGTCGAAGGTTTGGCCAATAGAAATACTTTTGCAGAACTGCCACGATTTTCTCGACCCCGAAATTACCAACGACTCTACTATAGTGTGCCTCCCAAATCATCTTGGCATGCTCGCATTAAGGAACACAAAGATGTCCCAGGTGACATAGCAGGGCATCCTGGAGGTGAAAATTAGGAACTTACTTACCCTCCAAGAGCGTATTGTATGTGTGGCATAATTCTGGATCACTTTTGTAGAGAAGCATCCAATCATAAGTCTCGTGCCCACAAGAGTTGAGAACCATGGTTAGCGCCATGATAAGGGGGTCAGCTGAGGTAGTCTGCAACATTATTGGTGCTTCCTTTCTTGTACTTAATGTTCAAATGAAACTATTACAGGTATCTGGACCACTTCTGATGGTGATTGTTCTGTAACTTCCCTTGTGTCTGTATGAACTGCAAGGGTCGATGGTCTGTGTGGATGACCATTTCCTTTCCCAAAATGTAATGCTTCCATTGTCGGCAAGCCTACACAATGGAATACATCTCTTTGTCATAAGTGGGATACTTCCGAACTATGTCAGAAAGTGTCTCACTGTGACATGCCACTGGATGCCCCTGTTGAGTAAGGACTGCCCCAATAGCATAGTCGGAGGAATTTGTCTCGATCTGAAATGGTTGTTGCAAGTCTGGTAATGTGAGCATTAGTGAAGATCAACGAAAACGCTTCAAATCATTGAATGCCTTTTGTTGATATTCATACAAAAATAATTTCGTTTTCTCTCCTCCCTTGGTGACTTAACTCAAGGGCCAAGTGATATGAGAGAATCCCAACACAAACTTGTGGTAGAAATTGGCAAGACCCAAAAAGCTACGGAACTCTGTTAGAGTGGTTGGGGATGGCCAATCCCAAATGAATTGGATCTTGGTTGGATCCACATGCACCCCTCGCTCATCAATAATGTATCCCAGATATTGAACTTGGGTCATGCCAAAAGTGCACTTCTCCAAATTGGCACGTAGCTTGTGTTTCCATAGTGTTTGGAGGACTTGTCGGATGTGGTGGAGGTACTCTTCCCAAGTCTGGCTGAAGATCAGAATTCCATCCAAGTACACCACTACAAATGAGTTGGTGAATGGGTGCAAGATGTCGTTCATTACTCTCATGAAGGTTGTAGGGGAATTCATCAACCCGAAAGGCATGACCAACCATTCAAAAAGGCCCTCCTTGGATTTGAAGGCAATTTTCCACACATTATAGGGTTCGATCGGTATTTGGTGATACCCAGACTTCAAGTCGATCTTGCTGAAATATTTTTCCCCCTTGAGTTGGTCCAGAAGGTCATCAATCTGTGGGATCAGGTACCTATTCTGGACAATGATCTTGTTCAGTGCCTGATAGTCAATGCAAAGTCTCTAAGTCCCATCCTTATTATGCACCAGCATGATCGGGCTCCCACGAGGCGATGAACTCGGCCAAATGTGACATTTCTGCAATAGCTCCTGAATATGACTCTTGATTTCCACAATCTCTAGGACAGAGTACCGATAGACTGGTCCATTGGGCAATGATGCACCTAGGGTTAGATCGATGGGGTGCTTCACTTGAAAGTGTAGAGGCACCCCTGTGGGGGAGATGAATATGTCCTCATACTCCTCCAGGACCTTATCCATCTGTTGTTTTCATGTAGAGGGCCCCTGTCTGGAGGTTGTGACCATAGTCTTTTTCTTTCCCTGAGGTCAGATCATCAGGAAAACAAATTTCCTGGTTTTGGAAATGAGCTTACTGCATTGTTTTGCAATAACCAAAGAGATGGTTGTAGGCAGTCCTATTTCCGGTATCCTGTACAACTTATTTCCCAAAGTAATAATAAAAACATGTGGCCTAGACTCATACAGAGCATGTCACTTCCACAAGTATGGTTGGCCACATCAGAAACATCAAGAGGAGCACTATCACATAATACCTCATCCATGAAGGGCTTGATGTTGTAGGGAAGGAAACATTGTTGGCTTACATGGAGGTCCAGTCCTTGGTGCAGCCACCTGATGGTGTATGGTTGTGGGTGTATTGTGGTCAACAAGACCAGCCATTTCATGACCTCTACTGAGATGAGGTTCTTTTGGCTCCTGCTGTCGACAATGAATTTGAATGGGGAACCCTTTACCCACATCTTAGAATGGAAGAGGCGCTCCACCTCCTCTGGATCTTCTAGTTCCTTCTTCTAGATCTTCGTGGTGGCAACGGTGGCATTGGGCTCTGCATCGATAATATGCTTCCCCCTATTATTCCCCTTGTCGGGTTCTGATTCAGAGTCGGAGCCTACATCCGATTGAGAAGCCTTCAACTCGACTACCAGTGATTGGTTGGCCCGAAACTCACTTGTGTTGTGAGTGGAGATCTTATGGAACTCACACCACTTCCTCGTGTCCTTTTTTGGCTTCGTGATGTTGTTCTTTTCTTGCAACTTTGGCAGGTTGTTCTAGGACTCTCCACCTTGGCTTGGTACTTTGTTCGACAATTTGGGGGTACCTTTCCCTTGCTTCTGATTCGTAGACCCAAAGTCTCGCTTCTTTTGTTTGAACTTCTGCTCAATTTTGGCAGCATACTGGTATGTCGCACCAAGAGAGGATATGTCAAGGAACTCCATTTCCTCCTTAATTTATCTATGAAGAAAACTGCAGTACTTTCACACCAAATTTTGCTCTGAATATTTGATACCCAACTTTGTGCGTAGGGTATGGAACAGATTCGTCAGCTCATGCACATCTTGGTCCCTTTGATGTCACAGCATAGTCCATTGTATGTATTTGTCCTCATATCTCCCCACGGGATAATATTGTTCCTTGATGGCGTCTCAAAAAGAGTTCCAAGTGGGTGAAACAAAGAATAGAGAGGGTTCCCCCTCGCTCTGTTTCTCCAAGTAGGTTTCCCACCAGTCCTTGACATGGGGGGCGGCTTTAAGGAGTGCAAAAATAATCCTTTCTCAGTCGAAAAAGTCATGAACCGAGAAATATCCTTCTAACAGATTCAACCATCTATCAAAGACATCTACATCTATTTGGCCCTCAAATATGGGAATGTCAAATTTTACTTGTACCTTAAAAGGAGTGGCGCCTCCAAAGTGGTTGTTGGATGTAGACGCGCTATCAGTGGGCAATTGTTGAAGGATCTAGGAAAAGTTGTCCATCATCGCATTCCTTTATTTCTTGAGGGCCTCCTCGAGCAATAATTTGATAGGATCACTTGCTCCCTCATATTTATTTTCTTCCCCCATGGGTATTCGTCAGGGTTTGCGAGGCTGATCTTGCAACAGTTCAACCAGATCAAGCCCTAACTCCTTATACCCCGACCTCGTTGGGGACATGCAAAGAAGGATCGAGAAAGAGAAGATTGCTCTGATACCACTGATCTAGATTTATGCAGGAACACAATGAAATACAAAAATACACATAAACGCAAAGATGCAGCGGAAGTAAAACTTCATTTCATTAACAACAAATGACTGAAATATGCTTACAGACAGAATGGAAATAAAATAGCTTGGGCGCTAGTAGCTTATCTCTGAGAAGAGATGTGGCAGCTACTAGCCTCTCAACTATGCATTACAATGAGTCTCGAAGGCCTATATATTATTGAGAAACAATGGAAAACCCTAAACATCCAAAAACCTAACCCTAAGAGATGAAACACCAGAATATGGGACCCGTTGGGGTAAATTGGTACATCAATTTCCCGGAGTCGTAACTTTGGCATACTATCTCCATTTGATGCACATGATACATCATTATAAATATCTATCCTAGGAATACACTACTCACAATGAATATCAAGTCTGGGATGGTCTCATAGTCGTTAGAGAATTCATGCCCAAAAAACATCGTTTAGGGGCTCAAAACGACTCCGGAAGTTCAGGACCCGAAAAACTAGTAAATTGTGCTACAATTAAGGAAACTGAAAAACTAAAAGAAAAAATGGTGTGGGTCCAAGTGGAATAGGTGGGTGGCCACCAATATCCACCTGGACCATTCTATCCCTTAGCACTTGAATACCGTGCTCTTCAGCATCTCGGCCCTTTTGCACTACTTTGATATAATCAATTATTTCCACTTCTTGGTATGTTGTTTCATACCACCTTTCCACCTCCTTGCAGGTTGCCAGTTCCATAAGGGTATCTTCTTGGAAATTGGCTATACCTGCAGTGAAAATATGTCATTCATCTGTGAACTTTGTATAAGCATCTTGGAATTCACTCCTCTGAAACACTGTGGCTTGCATTGAGTCTTGATAGTATTTTTCGAAATGGCACAGATGCTCCAACTCCTTTAGTGCAACGACCAATTCATTTTCATATCTCCTTGATCGATCTAATGTGGCATCCATGATAGCCATCCCTGTGGCGATGAGCTCATATGCCTTTGCATGTTCTGTACTAAGCAGCTTCTCCTCCATGGTGATGAGAATTGAGTTATCCAGTGTGAGTCTTCTCTTCTTGGTGGTGCTCTTCATGATCGATTTCCTTTTCATGTCATAAGATATAGCCTGTATATCGACGAACTCATCAACAGGTTTGGGGATTTGTTGTTCTCCCTAGTTAAAAGTGTTTCCCAATCTCCTCTCTATGTGTATCTGTTCTAGGATTGGATCCTGGACTTCTTTCATAGACTCCGATGGCTCGAACTTCGTTTGTGGTTCATCGGATGGTGAGGTATTGACCAAAATTGAAGAACCAGGGATAGGTTCAGTGCTTACTTTATAATCGGCTATTAAGGTGTTGATATCTTATTGTTGAACTTCCCCCTTTTGACCACCCGATCCTAGATCATCCCTCGAGTTGTATTTTGGGGTCTCTGATAAGTTGAGCAACTTAGTGTCTAAGACACTTTCGACCTCATGGTCGCTCTGTGGAAGGTTTTTAAATGGAGCATCAGGACTTGGGGCTAATGCTTTCTCAGGTTCCTTCTCCTTTGTAATCGGTATTGGAGTTATCAGGGAGACCTCCAAACTCTCCTAATCATCATATATGGTTATTATATCAAATAGGGGGTTCGGTACACCTGTTTCACCTAGCGTCCTTGAAACCTTAGGCTGGGTTGGAACGATCTATGGTGATGGAACTCTAGGGTTTTCCAGACCGGTGATGTCTTCCAGTTGTGTAGTCTCTAAGTCATTTGGCTGTCCTCTTATTGTGATCGGTTTGTCTGAGGGGATCATCATCATTTCTATGAGCTCATGATCATTATCTAAGTGGTCAATGACTCTTTGGGATCCTTCTAATAACATCAACCCCCTCCTTTGTACCTATGTGGTCTCTGCTACTCTGATTTCTTCTCTAACCCTGAGAGATTCTTAGGCCGACTTCTCTATTGTCTCAAACTACTCGTCCATGCTCGTGGATTTGAACCTGTTCATGTTCGAGTTGGATTTCCTCTGTAATACTTCCTCCAAGTCCTGAGTGCATTCTGTAAAAATATCATCCTCAAACTTGTCAGGAACATATGGCCAATTGGATGATTCTTGTGAAGTGTGTTGGAGGAAAAGGCCTTTCGGGTCGTTCTTTTGTAACTGGGTTGTAGGGAACCTAAATTTAATCTGACTCAGACCTTCTTGTTTGGCTTGAGCAGTTTCCTTCACTAGATAAAACCCCACATGGAAGTCATAGGGTATGGATGCTCATTTCTTGTCTTTGACTAGAGTGGTGTTATAGCCCTGTAGGATAGTCTAATAACAGATTTCTCCTATAATGAACTGGTCTGGGACATGAGCAGGAATAAAATGTGGTCCTTTGGTTTCTCTGAACACTCTAATATAAGTTGTTTTTACATCTAGATGCCAGTGGCCTACCTTCGATATAATTTTCTTGGCTGATATAAACAGCCTTGGGAATTCCTTCTTAAAAAAATAAGAATAAACTCGGATGATGAATTCATCGCAAATAAGGTCATTTAATGTTTTGTACATGTTCTCCCATAATATGTTGAAGTAGACATGAATAGGAAGTTATGTAATGTGCTAGCTTAAATTCATAATGGTGAAAACATTCCTCAAGTAGATTACATCGAGTAGGTACGAGGCCATGTAAAAATCGGGAGCTTCTCCTTGTTTTGGAGTTTGAGCCTACAATACATTGGTGCTCAGTTGCTTGGAAATTATTTCTCCCCAGTTGAAGCTACTCCTGTAGATCGCTACAGTGTATGCCAGGGGCATCCATTCTTCTCATAACTTAGAGCATTCCTTTTCTCCATACAATCGACATATTAAAGCCATCAAGTAGATGTATGACTCACTCAGGTTCATTGTCCCATACTAGCCATTGCTCCAGTTTGTATATTTCTTGTCCTCCTTCAACCATGATTCCATCAACTGACTAGTGTCATGGAATTCATATAACTTCACCACAAAGTATGTATTCAGCCGCTCCTCTGAGTCCGTGAGCTTGTAATACTTCTGAACTTTTGTTGAGAGAAAACATCCAACACACCCGCCATTCTCATCGTTGATTAGGAATTTTTGTGCCTCTGTGAGATCAATTAGCCAACTCAGGGTTTCGATGCATGGGAAAACTGGACTTCGATAGGATACCATGTGCAAGCATGACCGCCGAATTTTCAAGAAAACTTGGTCATCTAGCGCCCTTACAGCCAGGTCACTCTGTGGGATAAACTCTGGGTATTCCTCCCGATTGACTCTATTAAATAGATCTCCCCACTGTGGGATAATTATTTTGGATCTAGTGGTCTCTTACGTATCACCGAAGACCAGGGGGTGAACAAATTATTTCTTCGTTGAGGTTTTAATGATAGGCTACGCCATGGGAGCGTATTCCAATTGCCTCGCAATGCCAAGAGAAGAACCCTCACCAATTTTTTCCTCTTTTAACTTAGGTTCCCTCAGCGCATGCCTGGTCGTTGTCTTTCTTGGAGGCATTTTTTTCCTGCATCTAGAACATATTTAGACATTGTATAAAGATCAAATGCTGACAGAAAACAAATTACGACCATCAAACCGATAAAATTCAACACATACCTCTGTTTCTAGATTAACATGGTTTTGATGGTCTGAGAATCAACACGGTCATGAGATGCTCTCTTAACTTCTTCAGATTCTCTGGAAATGGAAACTTGTCTGCATAATGGAAGTGTTTGAAGTTGTTTTTCATGATTTAAACATAGATGGACTTATCTTGTCATATCATCTATTCAATTTGGGATATCAGTGTGGTTCTACGAAATTTTCTTCCATATCTTCATTATGTTTAAAATTAAATTCGATCATAGATCGATGGCGCGAGAACGGGATATAATGTGGCCTATCGGTGATTTAAAATTCCCATTGTTCAATCGGCGCACAGGGTAATAATGTATGTGGGGTGAAACATTAACTGGCTTATTAAATGATAGAATCTGATTGCATCTTATGATGAAAACATCCCATCGTTTCTCTAATTTAAATGGTGGATCAGTAGTCAAGGCTTCGCTTCACACATTGTTCATTGATATCTTCGGGCCAAAATCTTCGATGTCTATCCATCTTGCCATACATAGATGATGTGGAAAATACGACTTGGAATTATGACTAGGATACAGATACCCTTAAGGTGATTTGGGGTGAAACTTGAACGTATGAAATCCCTATGCATTAAAGACACCTAGCACTTTGAAACCGACATCTTCGTTTAATCGTGTTATTTAGAATCGGGGGATTTTATTTAGATAATCATTATAAAACAGATCCTACACCGCCGACACTGAAAGGTATCAAGGATCGACAATCGACGATAATCTTAACTAAGCGCTCCTGAATTAACTCCCTCAGAAATTTGTCAATGTTGAAAGTGCACCGGGGGTCGACGACCGACGATGTGTTCAATGCAGAAATTTTCAATGATTTAACCCTTTCATATTTTACCAACCCCCCAAAAAAGAATTTTTCATCAGCTATTGGAGGTTTATCATGGATCATGTCAACGTTTAGTCCCCTCGTATTTTTTCGATGCTGAAGGGAATCGTCTATCTCCTTAATATGTGTGGGGAATAAGTAACACAACGTACTCCACCTTTTACCAATGTCTATGGTGTATCGACGATCGACGATTATCGTTATTATGTGGTCATTTACCTTCTTGGATTTTTTCGACGACAAAGACAGGCACACTAGTCATAATTTTAGCTACAGATTCTTAGTTAAAATGCCAAGTTCTTCTAGACACAAAGTTTCTCACATTGATAGGTTCAAACAAATTTACTTTGATCGATGAAAATATATGAAAAAAAAATTAGAAATCCCTCCACAGTGGTCTCGATTCAGACAAAAAAAACAAAGAAAACAAGTGCAACCCAAAAGTGATAGAATTTCATAAAATCTTTTAGGGTGTGTTGAGCACTCAACAAATGGAAATTCACTGGGCGAAAGAAGAATTTATGCCCCTTCCCTCAGGATGAAGAAGTTGATTGAGAAAATCATTTTCTTTGCTTTTATTAGAGTCTTTCCTATCCTCGCATTTACAATTTCCCCGGTTCGTGAATCTGGGCCCGCCTATGGAGTTTTAACATTTTTTCCACCTTCGTTCCTCTTGACCGTGACCCACACCCCCTTTGAAAATATCTGGGTAAATCATTCACTGGAAAGAGGCAATTTTAGTTATCATTATTCACTTTCTACGGTGTTTCTCTGCTACTAGTGAGCATCCATAGCCCTGATGGAGTCACCCCGATGTCACAGACCTTGCTCCACTACCAGCGAGCGTCGATAGCCTCATCAGAGTTATCTGCATACCCTCTCCTACGTTGCACTCATTTAATATAATTGATTTATTTCTGGAAGAGATTCCTTAAGCAAGTATGAGATGAGGACATATGTTATCTGCAAGATGAAATGGTTAAGGTGAAATTTTTCCCAGTTTTGTCTAGAGGTACATGTGGTCCTTTCCAACTTGTCATCTTTCCCTTTAGGATTTACCGGGCCACCAGGAAAACCCTTCATCATTCACTAAGGTCATTTGTTTTCAAAGTTTAGACATATAACTCTTTTGAGAGAAAAACAAAAATGCAATTACCTAGTGTTTCTTGTGTTGCATGTAAGCGTGAGTTAGGAGCATAGTTTGCTACACCATATTGATTTGAGTCAACCAATGATTTACATAACAAAACATTATTGCAAGACAATACCAATAAATAAAAGACAGGATTAAAAGGACTTTGCAATCATCCTACCTTACACTTACACATATATCCTAATAAGAAAATAATATGAAAAGACACACACACACACACACACACACACACACACACACACACACACACACACATTTTGTTTTTAACAAAAAAATTGTTTTAGGGCCCGACCATTCACCGAGAGGGCATCGTTTTCCATCCTCATATTTTGCAACCAATACGTTCCTACCCCAAGTTTCTCGGATACTTGGAAAGGTCCTAGCGATAGATTTTGAAACTTCAAATGTTTTCCCTTAGGTTCATTTTCTCTATCCCATTTCAGGACTAAGTCTCCTACTTCAAAATTATTCTTTTTGGCCTTATTCTTGTCAAACCATCTTTTAACTATCTGTTGATGAGCAACAAAATTTGATTTTTCTTTCTCCCTTTCTTCTTCCAGCATGAGGAGGGTATCAATTCTCTTTTGAATAACCAATGAGGGTTGTCCTCTAGATCCCTGAGCAAGCTGAAGGGATGGAAGATATAACCCAATTGGGAGAATGGATTTTTTTCCATATACCAGAAAGTATGGGGAGTTCCCTATAGCTTCCTTGGGTGTTACTCTGTTGGAACGTAAGGCATTATGAAGAGAGCTATGCAAATTCCTCTGATTGTCTTCAACTGTTTTCTTCAGGATCCACACTAGGTTCTTATTCATTGATTCTTCCACCCCATTCCCTTGTGGATAGTAGTTTGTAGAGTACCTGATTATGATTCCCTTGTCTAGAGAAAAATATGTTAGTAGAGTGAAAGAAAAGTAAGCGACATTTTCAAAAACAAGAACGAAAGGCATACCAAACATTGTGAGCAGTTGTTGTTATATGAATTGCATCACCACCTTTTCATTCAAATGAGTCAAAGGGATGGCTGGTGCCCATTTCATAAAATAGTCTGTAGCAGTCAGTATGTATCTATGTTGTTTTGAAGAACTTGGGGTAATCTCTCCTATGACATCTAACACCCATTTCTCAAATGGTTTGGATATTTTCATTGGTTGGAGTGGGACATCTTCTCTCGTTTCTCTCCCCGCACTCATTTGACAAGTTTTACAGTTTCTAGCATACGTATGAGCATCTCTAAATATAGTAGGCCACTAATAACAGACTCTCAATATTTTGTGAGCAGTGATATTCCCTGTAAAGTTTCCACCTGTAGGGCCACCATGGAGCTCCCTCAAAACCTTATTTTCATATTCACATTCAAGACATCTCAAGAGTACCCCATCATAATTTACGTGAAAAAGTACTGAATTTATGAGGCGATATTGTGCAGATTTCATTCTGAGAGCTCTCCTTTCTTTAGGGTTTAGGTTTTTTGGGCAAGTCTCGTGATGCAGGAGGTAAATCAGTTTTCCATACCAATACTTTTGTCCTAGGGGAAGTATAAATATTCACTACACCATAATGTTAATTCATTCTCCCACCCGAGGTCTTCACTTATTTGGTCTTGAGCTTCTGCGACCAGTTTACACAACCCTTGTCCCTTAACCAGTTTGGTAGGTTTTATATCTAGATCAAATTCTTGGAAAACTTCCATCCAATTTCCACTTCTCTCCCCCATCTCCTGTTGAGTGAATAGGTATCAAACTACGGGATGAGGAACGATGAATTTGGTGTGGTTTCTTAGGATGTAAGATCTGAAATGTTTCATTGCTTTGTACATGGCATAAGCATGTTTTTCTATAGCAGGGTAATTCAATTCAGCCCCTTGGAGATTAGTTCTCATGAACAATATCAGTGCCTCATTGTTATCATCATCCTTCTAGGTCAAAAACGCCGCTAAGGATTGGTTGAAGGAGAAAGTATAGAGGAAAAATTATTTACTAAAGTTGGGACTTCGTAGAACCAGAGCTTGAGATATGGAAGTCTTGATATTTTTGAAAGAAACTTTTTGCTCTTCATCCCACTTAAAATCAACATCCTTGTGAATCAGTTTTTGTAAGGATTTGATCGTTTCAGTGAAATCAGGTGTGAGCTTCCTCACAAAATTAATTTTCCCAAAGAAGGATTGCATCACATTTTTGTTGTGGGGTAAGGGGAGCAGAGATATTTCCTCTATTCATTCTGGATCTATGCGAATTCCTGCTTGAGGTATAATATGACCTAGTAATTTCGCTTCCTCGACAACAAATATAGTTTTCTTAGGGTTTAAAGATATTCCATATTTCCTACACCTTTCAAAAATCTTGGTTAGATGTTGGATGTGGTATTTTCTATTCTTTGAATAAACAATCACATCATCCAAGTATACTACTACAGACATATTAATCAATCCCTAGAACACTACATCCATATCCCTCTGGAATATTTCTCTTGTGTTAATTAACCCAAAGGGCATGCGTTTATAGGAAAAGGTTCCTTACTTGGTTCGGAAGGTAGTTTTCAATTAGTCTTCCTCTGAAACTAGAACCTAGTTGTAACCTGAAAAACCATCTAGAAGAGAAAAAATCTCATAGCCATACATGGTCTGCAAGAGATGTTCCATCGGTGGGACTGGGTAGTTATCCTTTTCTGATGCTCTATTAAGATTTCTGAAATCTACACACAGGCGAATTTCCCCAAACTTTTTCCTGACAGAAATCAAACTTGCTACCCAGGCAGAGTGTCTAACATGAAAGATAATATTAGCATCTAGTAACTTCTTTAGCTCTTGATACATGAGGGGTTCCAAATATGGATGGTACTTCCCGAGCTTCTGTTGAAAGGGTTTTAAACCAGATTTTAATAGGATCGTGTGTTGAATAATACGAGTGTCATAAGTTTTCAATTCTCAGTAGGACCATGAAAAAACATCTTGATATTCTCTAAAAAGTTTAAGATAGGATTTCCTTTATTCCTTGGACACTGTTTTTCCTAGATTTATATTCTTAGGGGTTTCTGGGGTTCCTAGATTTATAGTCTCGTATATGGGACACAAACTCCCTGTTTTTGTGTTTGTTGACCCTTTAAATCTTTCCCTTAGGTCGAAAAGGTTTTCCAAATTGGCTACCCATTTTGGTGTCGTGTGAAACCTTGGTTTGTTACTAGAGTGATCTATTTCATCTCTTTGTTCGTGGAAATTGGTTTCTGCTAGTTGATCTTGGAATACTTCATCATCAATAACCATGTCTTTAAATTTTTTTTGATTGATTAGAAACTCTATGATTTGTTCATCTCCTTCAAAAACCTTCCAATTATAAATATTATTGGGTACTGATGGTTTGTAGAGTAGTTCCATAGTGAACCTAGTGGCTTCATAGTCTTCTTAGAGGGGATAACCTCGAGGCTGCAATAGCCAGGGAATTAGAAAGATTATTCTTTGTCCTAGGAACCATGGTAATATTATAGGCCTCAAAATGCTCCATTATTCTTTTCACTTCCTATTGATAATTCCTTAGGTGGGGTGAGTTGCAATGTATAGTATTCTTTACTTTCCTGACGATAAGTTCATAGTCCCAAAAACTTTTAGTCCTTTAACGTTTAAGTCTATGGATTTCTTTATTCCCTACACCAAATCTTCATACTCAACAATGTTATTAGTGCATTCAAATTCTAGTATGTAGGACAGGAAATTTCGCTGCCCCTTTGGGTCAATTAGGATACATGCTTCTCCTGACCCTTCTTGCGATTTATATCCATCAAAGTACAGGGTCCAAACTTGTGAGGGAAATTTATCAACTTATTAACACCTAATTATTTTCTCTTCTCCACATACCTTGTCTATGGATTCCAACAGAGGTTCTTGGAAGAGAAGGCTTTCTTCTTCCACTACCAGCAAATTCACTTGAAAATCCATTTAGGATTTTTGAGTGATAGGTACATCATATGAGAGAGGAGCCAAATTTAATCAGAATCGTAGGAGAAGTTTCCTAGCACAGGGAAATCTACCGACGAGGGTTCGTTGAAGGCTTCTAAATCAACGACAGTATGTTTGATATACCTTTCCCTATTGATATTAATCACGTTGGCATGTCCCTTTAATGGAAACCAAAGGTGATCCCAGTCCATGCTAAAGTATCCATTCAATTTCTCAGACCATTCTCTACTAAGTAGTAGTCCATAAGATTCTGGTATATCTACTACAATGATATCAATTACTTGAACAAACTTTGGGTCTGTATCTATTCTAATCATGACATCCTTGAGTTCCCTAATAACTTTTACCTAAGTTTTGTCTAGTTGTATAATGTGTTTATCACTTTTGAGCGGAACTGTATTTAATTTTTTGCAGATAGATAATGCCATGAAATTGGAGGATGCCCCTGAGTCGACTAAACAATTATGGAGGTTTTTGTTGAATAATTCAAATGTTAAAAGGAAAGGTGGGACAAAAGGATTTCCTTTTTTATCTACAGAGAAAGCGTTAACTTTTGGTTTATTCCTTAGATCCATGAGATATGGGACCTCCCCTAGGTCATTTCTTGTCATAGGGGATTCAATGGACTTTAAGGCTTGTAACAAAAAATCCTTTTGTTGGGGAATTCTACACATGTCCATGACCGACACATTAGCCTTCAAATTTTTTAAATATTCTGCTATGTTGTAGTCTATCTTGGGTGACCCTCGTGTATGTATTCTTATAGGATTTCTTTGGGAGACAAAAGGTGATTTCAAGTGATCGACTGTTTTTTTCCCCTCAAATATTGGATAATGGTAAGGTCATTTGAGACCGGTTGACCCTTACTTTGTGTTTGCATAGCCAAAACCTCTGCTGGTGGATCTTGAACCTCAAATACGTCATCAAAAGGCATTGACAAATCTGGATCCCACAAAAACATGGTTGCTTCTTCTGGTGGTTCAAGTTCCTCCTGATCGACGATGTTCACCACTGAGTCACTTGATTGTTCGGTATGGGAAACTTCATCTAGGAAATGATTGGCCATTAAATTCATAGCATGAACCCATTGGGGATAGTCTCTTTCGAAATGTTTTTCTTGATGATACGTATAGAAAGAGTCAGAGGCTACATTACCCAAATCGGTGTTTAAGTTGGCTAGGGGAGGTTCAATCGCTTTGAAAGGTGGATTTCTCTTGAAAAATGGTTTATAGGGCCTTTGACCTTGGTTTTCTTCCCCGACACTTCTCTTCATGTCTACGATTTCATTCGATAGTTACTTTATCGTCCGTTGTAGGTATTCTATTTCTCTGCTTCCCTTTTCGGGACCTTGTTGTGCTTATTTTCCCGGGGGTCTAGTCAACAACAATCCTCTCTTGGGCGGAGGATGAACTTCCTTCTTAACTGGTGAGAGATGGCCTTCCTTGCATCCCTTCATTTTTAATTCAATCCTTTTTTCTTCCTTGAAATTCTCATCTAGGGTATGTTTGGTAGCCCTTTTCACAAACATAGAAATCGATGTAGGGAGAGCATTAACATATACCTCAATTTGTAACTCCTAAGTAGGTTTAGCTTCGGGTCGAAATTTCTTTAGGATAGTGGTAAACTGTTTATTGAAGTCTTTAACCTTCTCTTTTGGACTCATAGTGGCAGAAAAGAGTTCAGCCATGAAATCTCCCGTGGTTGTTTCTTCTGCAAATTTGTCTAATAAATCTTTTTGAAACTTCATCCAACAAGTTATGGACCCTACAAGCAAGTTAAAATACCAAGTCGAGGCTGAATTCTCAAAGGTATAGGGAAAAATTCTACATAATACGTCCTTAGTTTGTACGTTCATCAATCTTATCGCCGGTATAAACTTTTTAATATGGTCTTCAAGGAATATAGAGGTTTCAGGGTCAAACTTTGGGAGTAGTTTTTATGGATGTCAAGGGAGGTTATGTACCCATCCTGGTATTTCCAGAGAATATCTGGCCAACCAAGGTTGGTTATTTGGAGGTGGATTTCCCCTCTCTTCGTTATTATCATTATTATCCTCCATGTCATCTAATTCTGAAATTTAATGATCCGAGTTAAACCCTTGTTCGTCATATTCAAAATCGTCTGGTTTAGAGTAGTTACCAAGTGGTGTTTCAGGGATTAGGTTAAGGGGTTTTTCAATCATAGTGAGGGAAAACTCTAACAGGTCTTCTACTGTTTGAATGAAAACCTTGTCGGGGGTATCGACCATTGGTCTTCTCACTTGTTTTCTACGAGGAAGTAACGGGGCTAAGGGAAATGATCCAATTTGTCGAGCGTAAGCTCTTGTGATTCTTCTAAATTGGTTCAACTCCTCCTGAGGAAGAGAATAAGGTGTTTTAGGGAATATGTTTTCTTCCTCGTGCTGGGGTGAGTTACTTATTTCGGGAGTACTCTTTGTATGTGGAGTATCTTGAGACTGACTAGCCATGCATGTGGGTTGTTTTGAATCTGTAGGCTATGCGAGATATTATATTAGCAATGTTGTTAGCCATTCATTCATTAGGCCGTCCTTCTAGCACCAATATTTTTGAGGGGTATGAGATCCATTTAGCTCCAAAACAGGAACCAAACCCACATTAGAGGCCCAATTAGACTCTACAGTGTTTAATGGTGGAATGGTTCTCCAAATCTTTCAATCTAGCTAGTTTAAAAGTTCTCATTTTTTTCTTTTCTTTTATTGGATGAGTATGACAAAATGATGTGTGTTGGTATAAAAAAACTGGTAGGATGGATTCTTAACTACTGAATAAGTTTGAGCGTGGGATAACCCTCGTGCTCAAGCATGCAGACAAAGATATTCACACATGTTACAAGCCTAGTACTAATACATTAAACTGTTGGTATTTCAATTATTGATTGAGATACAATTATCGTAAGAAAAATCCTCATGTAATAAAATGATGGCAAGAAAAATAGTTTCCTTAGCACTAACATTAATTACACATTAACACAACAATGTGATTTCCATCATTAAGAATAAGATCTGCAAAAAATATTGAAGCAAATAACTTATCAATAGATTCAAAAACTCTTACTCGTTACAACATCAATTATTGAAATAAAGTTGGAAGTAATTTCTCCTCAATCCAATCACATAATGCCTTTGATGAAAAATAGAATTTTTTTATCTCTGGTCCTAAACAGGACTTCCCAATTAAGTTCTTTACAATTCCAAAAAAGAGGGTCTTTCCCCAAAACCATCGACCATTACTAAAAGGTCAAACCCTTTATTTATAGAGAATCACTAACTAAAAATAGTTGCTACAAGTTGAAGTTAAGTAAAACAAAATATCACCACATGGCACTTGATCTCTTTGTTTCTGAGAACTATCTCATGGTTCTATTAGAGTGGGTGACTCTTATCATACTCTGACCACTTGATGAAGATATACTCGCATGTGTTGGCATCAGCGAACCTGTGTTGATCCATCGGGGATGAGATAATTTCCTTCATTTCTACTACACATTCTCTATATTTGAATATTTTGTCATTCAACCTCTGCAAAATTGCATGAACATTGATCGAATGTTCCATAAATTGTTTTATTTAGCCTGGTGCCATACTTTCCACCTGTACGATTTATAATTCCCATGTCGATTCTTGTTTTGCATGTCGCTTGACTATGTCATGCAGGTTGACAAATTCCTTAGGTGAGCTGGATTCCGGGAGGCCAATGCCTTTCAACTCCCGATTAATATTTTCCCATCCCTTTTCACATTCAACCCTCTTCTTTTGTATCTCCTACTGAGGTTCCAGGGCCATCCTTACCCAATATTCGGTTTCTTTCCTGATCCGAGTGATGTTGTTATCCCTTAGCACTCGAATACCGTGCTCTTCGGTATCTCGATCCTTTTGCACTGCACTGATATAATCAATTATTTCCACCTCTTGGCATGATTTTTCATACCACCTTTCGACATCCTTCCAGGTTTCCAGTGCCATAAGGGTATATTCTTGGAAATCAGCTATACATGCAGTGAAAATATGACATTCATCTGTGAACTTTGTATAAGCATCCTAGAATTCACTCCTCAGAAACACTGTGGCCTGCATTGAGTCTTGATAGTATTTTTCCAAATGGTGCAGATGCTCCAACTCCTTTAGTGCAGTGGCCAGTTCCTTTTCATCTCTCCTTGATCGATCGAATGTGGCATATGTGATAGCCATCCTTACAATGATGAGCTCATACATCTTTTCATGTACTATACTGAGCAGCTTCTCCTCCGTGGTGATGAGAATTGAGCTATCTAGCATGAGTATTCTCTTATTGGTGGTCCTCTTCATGATCGATTTCATTTTCCTATCATAAGTATTAGCTTGTATATCGCCAAATTCATCAACAGGTTCGGGAATTTGTTGTTCTCCCTAGGTCAAAGTGTTTCCCAGTCTCCTTGTTCTGTGCATATTTTCTAGGATTGGATCCTGGACTTCTTTCATATGATTCGATGGCTCGACCTTCATTTGTTTTTCATTGACTGGTGAGGTATCGACCAAAATTGAAGAAACAGGGATAAGTTAAGTTCTTAGTTGATAATGGGCTATTGAGGTTTTGATCCCTTGTTGTTGAAATTCCTCTTTTTGACCAACCGATCCTAGCTCATCCCTCGAGCTGTCTTTTGGGGTCTCCGATAATTCGAGCAACTTAGTGTCTACAACACTTTCAACCTCATGGTCACTTTGTGGAAGGTTTTGAACTGGAGCATCAAGACTTGGGGCAAATGCTTTCTCATGTTTATTCTACTCTGTAATCAGTACTGGAGTTACCAAGGAGACCTTTGAACTCTCCTCATTGTCAGAGATGGTTATTAGATTAAATAGGGGGTTTGGTACACTTGTTTCACCTGATTTCCTTGAAACCTCAGGTGGGGTTGGAACGGTATGTGGTGATGGAACTCAAGGGTTTTCCATACCGGTGATGTCTTCCAGTTGTATAGTCTCTAAGCCACTTGTCTCTCTTCTGATTGTGATCGGGTTTTCCGAGGGGATCCTCATCATTTATATGATTTCGATATTGTTCTCTAACTAGCCAATGACTCTATCAGCTCCTTCTAGCAACATCATCCCCCTCCTTTGTGCCTTTGTGGTCTCTGCTGCTCTGATTTCTTCTCTAACCCTAAGATATTTTTGGGTCGACTTCTCTATTGTCTCAACTTGCTCGTCCATGCTCATGGATTTGAACCTATTCATGTTCGGGTTGGATTTCCTCTGTAATAATTCCTACCAGTCCTGAGCACATTCTGTAAAAATCTCATCCTCAAACTTGTCATGCGTGTATGGCCTACAAGACGATACTTGTGAAGTGTGTTGGAGGACAAGGCCTTTAGGGTCATGCTTGAAAAACCATCTTGTTGAGAACCTGAATTCAAGTTGACTCATACCTTCTTATTTGGCTTGAGAAGTTTCCTTCACTAGATAAAACTCCACATGGAAGTCGTAGGGTATGACTACTCGTTTCTTGTCTTTGACTAGAGTGGCATTATTCCCTGCATGATAGTCTGATAAAAATTTCTCCTACAATGGCTCGGTCTAGGACATGAGAAGGAAGAAAATGTGGTGCTTCGGTTTCTCCGAACACTCTGATATAAGTTGTGTGTTCATCTAGATACCAATGGCCTACCTTCAATATCATTTTCTTGGATTCTACATATAGCCTTGGGAATTCCTTCTTAAAAATAATAAAATAAACTCGGGCAATGAATTCATCGCAAATAAGGGCATAGGATTTTTTGTACCTATTCTCCCATAATATGTTGAAGTAGACATGAACAAGAAGTTTTCCAACATGCCAACTTAAATTCATACCGGAGGAAACATTCCTCGCACAGATTAAATTGAGTAGGTACGAGGCCATGTAAAAAAAGGGAGCTTCTCCTTCTTTCGTCGTTTGAGCCTGCAATACATTAGTTCTCAGTTTCTTGGAAATTATTGCTCCCCTATTGAAGCTACTCCTAGATATTGCTACAGTGTATGCCAGGGGCATCCATGCTTCTGAGAACTTGGAGCAGTCCTTTTCTACATAAATTTGACAGATTAAATCCATCAAGTAGATGTATGGCTCCCTCAAGTTCATTGTCCCATACCAGACATCGCTCCGATTTGTAAATTTATTCTCCTCCTTCCACCATGAGGCCATCAACTGACTGGTGTCGTGGAATTCATATAACTTCACCAAAAAATCTATATTTAACTGCTCCTCTGGGTCCCTGAGCTTGTAATACTTATAAACTTCTTTCAGGAGAAAAAATATGACAAACTTTCCATTCTCATCATTGATCAAGAATTGTTGTGCTTCTATGTGATCAATTAACCAACTCAAGGTTTCGATGCATGGGAAAACTAGAGTTCGACAGGCTACCATGTGCAAGCACGATCATCAAATTTTCAGGAAAACTTGGTTGTCTAGCGCCCTTACATCCGGGTCGATGTGTGGGATAAAATTAGGGTACTCCTCCCGATTTAATCTGATAAATAGATCTCCCCACTATGGGAGAATTATTTTGGATCCAGTGGTCCCTTCTATATAGCCGAAGACTGGGGGTTGAACAAATGCTTTCTTTGTTGAGGTTTTATTGACAGGCTCTGCCCTGGGAGTGTATTCCAATTGCCTCACAATGTCAGGAGAAGGACCCTCACCAATTTATACTTCCTTTAACGTAGGTTCCCTCGGTGAGCACATGGTCATTGGCTTTCTTAGAGGCATTTTTTTCCTGCAACTAGAACATAGTTAGACACTGCATAAAGATCAAATGATGACACAAAAAAAGTTACGATTGTCGAACTGATAAAATCCAACACATACCTCTGTTTCTATCTTAACCTGGTTTTGATGGTATGAGAATCAATGTGGTCCTAAGATGCTCACTTAGCTTCTTCAGATGCTCTGGAAATGGAAACTTGTGTGCAAATTGGAAGTGTTTGAAGCTATTTTTCATGATTTAAACAGAGATGGACTTACCTTGTCGCATCAACTATTCAATTCAAGATATGAGCGTGGTTCTATGAAATCCTCCACCAGAGCTTCATTATATTTAAAATTAAATTTGATCGTAGGTCAACAGCACGGGCACGGGCTATAACGTGGCCTATAAGAAATTTCAAATTCCCATTGGTCAATCGGCGCATAGGGTAATAATGTATGTGGGGTGAAACATTAACTATATTATTAAATTATAGAATATGATCACATCTTGTGCTGAAAACATCCCATCGTTTCACTAATTTAAATGGTGGATCGACAGTTGGGCCTTCTCTTCATACATTTTTCGTTGATATCTCTAGGAAAAAATCTTCGACGTCGATCCATCTTGTCGTACAGAGCTGACATGGAAAATATGACTCAGAAGTATGACTAGGAAACAGATACCCTTAAGGTGATTCATGGAAAAACTTGACCGTACAAAATCTGTATGCGTTAAAGACACGTGGCACATTGAAACACGCATCTTCGTTTAATTGTGTTATTCAAAATCAAGGATTTTATTTATCTAATCGTTCCAACAATAGATCCTACCCCGCTAATGCCGAAAGGTATCAAGGATCGGCGATCATTGATAAGTTTAACCAAGCACTCTCGACTTAAATCCCTCAAAAATTTGTTGATGTCGAAAGTGCATCTGGGGTTGACGATTGACGATGTGTTCAATGTGGAAATTTTCAATGATTTAACCCTTTTAGATTTCACTGACCCCAAATAAAATCATTTGTCATCGTCTATCGGGGGTTTATCATGGCTTATGTCAACGTTTATTCCCCTCATATTTTGTTGACGCCAAAGGGAATCAACTATCTCATGAATCTGCGTGGGGAATAACTAATGCAACTTACTCTGTCTTTTACCGATTCTGATGGTGTATCGACGATCAACGATTATCGTTACTATGTGGTCATTTGCCTTCTTGGATATTTTCTACGCCGAACATAGGTGCACTAGTCATACTCTTCGCTGTAGATTCTTAGTTAAAATGCCAAGTTATTTCAGACACAAAGGTTCTCACATTGATAGGTTAAAAAAAATTTACTTTGATCGCTGAAAAGATATGAAAACAAAAGTAGAAATCCCTTCACAGTGGACTCAATTCAGACAACAAAAACAAAGAAAAAAAGTGGTACCCAAAAGTGACAGAATTTCATAAAAGATTTTAGGGTGTGTTGAGCACTCAACACATTCTCTAAATGATAGATGGACAAGACATGAATCATGCATATAAAAATAGGCCTAACCATACATTTGTACAAAAAATGTTCAAGAGACAAAAAATCAAATGAGAAAAGCAAAGCAAAAATCAATTGACATAGTAAACACCATAGAGACAAAATATGAAAGGAAACCAATGTGAATTTTCTTGAATCGTATTATTACATCAGTGGCATATTTTCCTCGGTCCAAAATTCATAATAAAACACAATAGCTCATACAATCACAATGCAGGACATGAAATTGGGACTATAAAGTTTAATGTTGGTACTCTTACATTCCTTCTCGCAAATTTGGAGCTTCGAATAGTGCTTACAAAGAGAAAATATAATTACAAAAGGAGAAAGAATGTAGGCAATTTTGCAGATGTTATAAAAATAGGATCGCGAAGCAATAAAACAAAAAAAATGAAAAAATAAAACACATAAGATACACAATACGATAGAGACACAGAAATACGTGGTTCACCCAGTGTGGGCTTCATCCACCAAATAAATTGCTAGGTCCTTCCTTTTTATTATCCAGAAAATTGAAGGGATACAACCTACAACACACCCATTGTAACTTCATATTCTTTCTCTCGCAGTCTCCTCTCTTAGAATACAATATTCACCCACATACATAGACGTAATAAAATTCCCTGATAAAAGAGGGTTTCCTTATAGGGAAAAAAAAACCCTAACATAACTTCTACCATTAGATCTACGACCTTATAATGAACGATCCATATTGACTACGAAATTACAATATTTTACAAGGAAATTTTCCTCAATATTTTTCTTCGGGGTGCTTCCCCTAAATCCCCCACCAGGGGGGGCTACAAAAATTTTCACCGGCCCCCCTGGACCCCCCTAGCGACAGTTGTGGGGGAGAAATACCCCCCACACCCCTGGTTAGGGAATGGGGTCCAAGTACGACTGAAACAAACATTTGAATCTGGAAGATAATCATGCTCCATAACCAACAATCTCCCACTTGGAGACTGATCACAAAAAATCCACTCTTTCTCTACCTGCTGGACTATGATCGACCTTGGACCTGGAAAATTTCTCATATTCACCTTCATGCTTGAAGACCAACTGAAACTGAGCAGGAACTCAGTTTCTCCCTGGTTACTCCTTTTGTTAACATGTTTATAGGATTCTGGCTAGTATGTATCTTTTCCAACTTCAAATGTCTATCTTCCAAGATAGATTGTATGAAGTGGTACCTGAGTTTTATATGCTTAGTCTTCGAATGGAATGTTGAGTTCTTTTCAAGATGAATGTCACTCTCGCTATCACAGTACAACCTTCCATTCTCCTTATTCTTTTCCAATTCCTCCATAAACCTCTGTAACCAAATCATTTCTTTACTAGCCTTTGTAGTAGCAGCATACTCTTCTTCTATTTTTTTAAAGTGCAACAACCTCTTTTATTTTTGAAATCCAACTTACTATTGTTCCACCTATAGTAAAAACATACCCTATAGTGCTCCTCCTGTTATCTTTATCACCTGCCATATCTGAATCAACATATCCCTGTAGAACAGTGTTTGAACCTCTAAAACATAATGCATGAGTATAAGTACCTCTCAAATACCTCAGAATCCACTTTATTTCCTCCCAATGTTCTTTACCTGGATTGTTCATATACCTGCTCACAAATGCCACTGCATGTGCAATATCTAGTCTTGTGCAAACCATCACATACATCAACCTGCCAACTGTTGATGAATAAGGGACCCTGGACATGTATTCTATCTCCTCTTATCTCTTGGGACACATTTCTTTGGTTAATTTGAAATGGTTGACCAAAGGTGTACTAACTAGTTTTTCATTTTTCATTCTAAACCTCTCCAACACCTTCTCTATGTACTCACCCTGAGACAATGTTAATTTGTGATTTTTCTTGTCTCTTTTTATTCTCATAGAAAGGATTTTCTTTCCAACACCCAAATCCTTCATCGAAAATGAATTAGATAATTTCTTCTTAAGAACATTTATATCCTGCATATTATACCCTGCAACAAGCATGTCATCTACATACAATAGCAAGATAATATAGCTTCCATTTTCTATCCTTTTAAAATAATCACAATGATCAGAATGACATCTACTATAACCTTGTTCTGTCATAAACTTGTCAAATTTCAAATACCACTGCCTTGGGGATTTATTTAGGCCATACAATCTCTTCTTCAACCCGCATACCAAATTTTCCTTTCCTTTGACCTCATACCCATGTGGCTACTGCATATAAATATCTTCCTCCAAATCTCCCTGGAGAAAGGTTGTTTTTACATATAACTGTTCAAGATGAAAATATTCTACTACCACAAGACTTAAAATAGTGATTCAGATTTTATGAGCAATACAAAATGAATACAGATTATTAAAATATTCTTAACACAAAATAATAGAGATACAGTAAAATTGGCTTTATAATCAATAAGGAAATAAGCTGAAACTGTAAAATGCAACAAAAAACAAGCTTGCTGGAATGGTGGCATCTTATCTCTGAGAAGAGATGTGACAGATGCACTCATTCGCAAGAATATGGTTACAATGGGTCCATCTAGAGGTCTCGAGGCCGCAAGAGTCTAGCACAGTGGTGAGTGTTGTGATTGGAGGTCGACTGAGGCAATCGACAACTCGGTTGGTACTTCCTATTTTATACTTGATGTTGAGGTTGAACTGTTGTAAGTATGTTGACCACTTCTGATGGTGGTCATTCTGCAATTTTCCTTGGGTCTGCATGAACTGTAGTGGCTTTTGATCAGTGTGGATGATTATCTCCTTCCCAAGAATGTAATGTCTCCACTAGCGGCAGGATTGCACAATGGAGTACATTTCTTTGTTGTGAGTAGGGCACTTACGAACATAATTTGATAGTGTCTCACTATGATATGCCACAGGGTGGTCGTTTTGAGTGAGAACGATTCCCATAGCCTAATCTGAAGCATCTATTTTGATCTCAAAGGGATGATGTAGGTACGGTAATGAAAGTACCAGGGACAAGCACAAACGCTTCTTCAAGTCATTGAGGTATTATTTTTGGGACATGCCCCACACACAATTTTCCTTACCACCACCCCTGGTTACTTGGCTGAGGGCCCATACGATATGAGATAATCCCAGCATGAACCTATAATAGAAATTGGCGAGGCCCAAGAAGCTCCAAAGTTCAATGAGTGTGGTTGGGGCTGGCCAGTCATGGATGACCTGGATCTTGGTTGGATCCACATGCACACCATTTTTATCAACAATGTATCCTAAGTAATGGACCCTGTCCATGACGAAGGAGCATTTTTCCAAGTTTTCATATAGGTTGTGATGCCTCAAAGTGTGCAAAACCTACTGAATATCCTACAAGTGTTCTACCCAAGTCTTGTTGAATATGAGGATGTCATCCAGATACACCACTACAAAATTATTGGTGAACGTTCATAGGATATCGTCCATCATCCTCATAAAATTTGTTGGAGAAGTTTTCAAACCAAAGGGAATGACCATCCATTGACATAGACCTTATTTTGACTTGAAGGCAGTCTTCCATACATATGTATGTTCTATTGGGACCTGGTGGTAGTCATACTTTAGATCAATCTTACTAAAGTATTTGGCCCCCGTGAGATGATCAAGGAGGTCTTCGATTCGAGGAATTGGGTACTGATTTTGGACTGTGATTTTATTCATGGCCCAGTAATCAATGCAGAGTCTTCAAGTCCCGTATTTCTTCTGCACAATTGGGGTCCCACAAGGTGATGAGATGGGATGGATGTGCCCCTTGTGGAGAAGTTCTTAGATCTACCTCTTGATCTCCTCATTTTCTAACAGAGAGAAGAGGTAGACTGACCCATTGGATAGCAGTGCACCTGGGGTCAGATCGATGGGATTCTTGACCTAAAAGTGCAGAGGTACCCTGGTAGGAGAGGAGAATATATTTGAGTATTCTTCCACGACCTTATCCACTTGCTTTTGTTGTGTGGAGAGATCAGCCGCAGGGGCCCTGGATTTGGCTGTGATCTTTCTCTCACTCTGAGAGTGAATCACGAAGAAGACAAATTTCCCGGTTTGAAAGATGAACTTCCTGCATTTCTTGGCATATATCAAGGAAATAACACTAGGAGAGACTGCCTCGGGTATCCTTTACAATTTCTTGTTCAAAGTAATAATAACACTACGAGGCCTAGACTCATATACAACATGATGTTTCCATAGATAAGGTTGGCCCAAAATAACTTTACTAACTTCTCGAGGAGAAACATCAAAAAATACCTCATCTTTGAAGGGCTTGATGTGGTATGATAGTCGACACTGTTGGTTGACGCAGAGATCTCTTACTTTGCGGAGCCATCCAATGGTGTAGAGTTGTCGGCAGGGAAAACCACTTGAAGAACTCTGTTGAGATGAGGTTTTTTTGGCTACCTCTATCAATGATGAAGTGCAGTGGGTTTCCTTTTACCCACATCTATGAATGGAAGAGGAACTCTCCTTCTTCTGGCTCATTTCGTTCACTAGGTTGGAGCTTTGTGGTAGAAATGGTGGCACTGGGTTCTATGTCAATGATATGTCTTCCTCTTTCTGGCTCTGACTTAGAGTTAGAACCTGCATTTGATTCAGAGGATTTGAATTTGGCCACCAATGACTGGTTCGAGCGGCAGTCAATAGTGTTATCCCAAGGGATCTTATGGAAGTCGCACGACTTCTTGATATCTTTCTTTTTATTTCCAGTGTCCTTATTTGCTTGCGTCTTGGACTGGTTGTCTTGATACTGTCCATATTTTTTTTTTTCTTTGTTTTGTGGGTTGGGGCTTCCATTTCATGGCTTTTTCTATGAGGGGTTCCCAGGCCCAAATTGCCATGTCTTTTGTTTGAGCTTCTGCTCGATTTTGACGACATATCGGTAGGCCATGACCAAGGATGATATGTCTAGAAATTCCATTTCGGTATGGATGTATCTATGCAGAGGACCACGATACTGGAGCACCATATGTCACTCATAATATTTGATACCCAACTTGGTGCGCAAGGTATGGAAGATATTTGTGAACTCTAGCACTGCTTGGTCTCTTTCTTAGCGCGGTGTGGTCCATTTGGTATACAAGTCTTCATAACTTCTGACAGGGTAGTATTGTTCCTTAATATCATACAAGGATTCCCAGGTGGCTGTGACTTTAAATAATGAGCGTTCCTTTGTTTCCTTTTTCTCACAGAAATTTTCCCACCAATCTTTGACATGGGGAACGACTTTGAGGAGCGCAAAAGTAATATTTTCTCTATTTGAAAAGTTATGGACATAAAAATACCCTTCTAGTAGATTCAACCACTTGTCTATGGCATCTACATCTATCTGAACTTCAAATATAGGAATATCGAAGTTGATTTTTACTTTGAAGTGGGCGACACCTCTGCTCGAGGAAGATGTGTCGCATGTTTGTAGCCGCCGAAGGATTTGTGTGAAACTATCCATGATCTCCTTCCTCTGTTGCATGAGGGATTCCTCAAGCAAAATTTTGAAAGGATATCATGTCCCATCATATTTATTTTATCCTACCATGAGCGATCGCTTTGGTGTGTGAGATATTTTTTCCTCAAGAGAAACAAGCTCGAGACCCAATTCTTTGTACCCTAACCTCGTTGCAAACATGCATTAAGAAGACAAGGAGCAGACCAATCTGATACAACTGATATGTATTTTATGAGAATAATGAAATGAATACATATTTTTAAAATATGCTTAACACAAAATAACAGATATACAGTAAAAATGATTTTCTATTCAATAAGGAAATAATATGAAACTATAAAATGTAGCGGAAAACAAGCTTGTTGGAATGGTCGCAGCTTATCTCCGAGAAGAGATGGGACGGTTGTGCTCATTCGAAAGAACATGGTTACAATGAGGCTCTAGAGGCCTTTTACTATAAACACGAATGTCAAGAACCCTAGACATCCAAAAACCTAACCCTAGGAGATGAAGTGCCAAAAGTCATGTGGGCCATGTTTGGGTATGTTAGTACATCAACTTCCTGGGGTCGTAACGTTTGCATACGAGCTCCATTTTAGGTGCACAATATCCCGCTGGAAATGTCTAACTGAGAAGAATTTTTTTTGACTGGCCCAGGTCACTTCCTCCAGCATTCGCCTCGGCCCCAAATCCCCAAAAAGCGTCGTTTAGGGCCTCAAAATGGCCCCAAAAGTTTGGAACCCAAAAAACTATCAAAAAACTGCCAAGGTGGAAAACTGTTTTTTGAGCCAGTGAAATAGTTGGGTGGCCACCTATATCCACCTAGATCAAATAGTCATAATTGAATTCATATTAACAACAAGAGAAAATATTTCATGAAAATCTATACCTTTCTTTTGTGCAAACCCCTTTACAACAAGTCTAGCCTTGTACCACTTTTTGCCTCCATCTTCTTCCTTCAACTTGTAAACCCATTTATTCTACAATTCTCTTTTTCGTGCAGGAAATTTTACCAAGGAATCCATTTCCTCTTTCATTCCTTGCTCCCACTTCTTTTTAGTGTCTACCAGCATTGCCTCTTCATAACATTCTGGTTCATCAGAATCAATCAACAATAAATAATACAATGAAGGAGAGTATCGTTCAGGGGGTCTACTTAACTTGGTAGATCTTCTAGCAACACTTGCAGGAGTTTGAGTCACCTGCTACTCCTGTTGTTTTACATTTTTATTTTCCGGTACGTTTGGAATTTATTTTTTAGTGATCTCATCAAGCACTTTGTATTTTGGTTTTTCTTCTTCCTGTTTCCTCCTCTACAACTGATCTTTATACATGACCTTCTCATTGAATATGAAATCTCTACTCCTAATGATTTTGTGATTTTCATAATCCCATAAACGATAACCAAAATCATTAACACCATTTCCAATAAAGATACACTTCTTGGATTTTTCTTCAAGATTTGTTCTATTTTCTTTATCAATATGGACAAATGTTTCACAATTGAAATTCTTCGGAAATGAATAGTTTACCTTTTTACCTGTGCATGCCTCCTTTGGAATGCCACCATCCAAAGAACTTGAAGGTCCTTTGTTTATCAAGTAAACAATAGTATCTACAACATCTACCCAAAACTGCAAGGGCAACCCAACATGCAATCTCATACTCTTTGCATGCTCGATGATTATCATGTTCATCCTTTCTGACACACCATTTTCTTGTGGTGTTCTTGGAACTGTCTTCTCTCTATGGATCCCATTATATGCACAATAATCATCAAAATCATTTTTTCAATAGTCACCTCCATGTTCTGATCTGAGACACTTCAACCTTTTTCCTGTCTCATTCTCAACCAAATCTTTCCATTTCTTAAAAGTGTAAAAAGTGTTATCACTGAAATTTTGTCTGCAAATGGTTACAGGAATCCAGCATCTCCAAACATCTATTAGTTCACCCATGGACCAAAAATGAATTTCCAAAAGGCCAAAAAATATACATTAAACAATAGAATAAGCATGCGCTAAGAATACACAGGGAGCGCGCGCACATGCGCCATTCAAAAATGCAGGAAAAAGAACACATGCACACGATGCGCAAATGTGGATGCAAAAAACTGTGCATCCCTAAAAACGACGCATTTATGATATTGGTCAGCCTCCCACTCACATCTGTTTTAGCTTCCAATTCTATTTGACATCCAAATCTCGACTAAATCTAGTTGGGTGGCTGGTCAAAGACCTAGGGGTGACCTAAATGACCCCTTGTTCACACTAAAAGCTGGTTGAATAATGCCTCAACGTTATGCTATAAAAGGAGGCCATGGGTGCACTACATTTTCAAGGAATTCATTTGTATTGTTATGTTGCTGATATTCTCTTGGAGGATCCTCTTTCCTCATCAAGAGCATGCTAGCACCATTGCACTTAGCCATTCATATCACCTCTAGATTGAATGTGCTTTGTATTCTCTTCACCATTTCATTCTAGTTCCTCATTTTTAAGAAGAGCTCAATATTTGGGGGTCCAAGAGCCCTCACTTGGAGGAAGAGGGGACCCAAAGTCTCCCTTTATCTTTGGTGTTTTCTTTCCGCTAATACAATCCTTTCCATTGGTGGCATGAGTCTTGTTTGTTTCTTGTTCTTATGTCCTTGTGCACGATAGTTTAATTGTTTTTATCATTCTTAGTTTAATTCTTTGCTTATCTTTTATGTTTTACACTTCTAACTATTTCCTCTACTACTGTCTTGCCTAGCTGACTCGACTGGGCTTGTAAGCACCAATATTTTTCTCATTTAGCTGAAAAAAGAAGTCCAACAGATTGGCAACTCCGCTGGGGAGAGGTATCAATTTCATACCCCATTTGGGTTATTTTAGTTCTTCTTTTTGTTTTTCTAACTTGCAGGGATCATAACCGGCCCAAGACGACCTGCAAAAAGCCAAGTTCAAAGCTGAGCAGAGAGAATTTCATCCGAAATTTTCTTCACATCCGTGTAATAGATAGTGCACGCATGTTTTAACCCACATGCATGTCTTCAACGCATGTTCACCAAAACCACTATATCGCTCTGTGCCTTCGACACACCTGCGCCGATAAATCACTTTCAGTTCGCACATTGGCGCTCAGAGCACCTCTGTCTATTCAGAAGCCCATGCACTTGTGCAGAAAAACACACATTGTAAGTTTTTTTGTGATATGTGGAAGGTCCATAGCCTTCTTAAAATTGATTCTATGCATATTGTAATTTGCATCACACTTACATTCTCTCTCCATATAAAGGGAATAGTCAAAACGTAGGCACTTAAGGGGGTTAAAAATCAGTATTTTTCCTCTTTTTCTTTCATGTTGCCACATGGATGGCTTGCTTTGATTAAATTTTAAGTTGGAATCATTCTACATCACATATAAAACTTGCATTGGGACCAGAAATTGGATATCAATCGTTGAGTATACTCTTCTCTCGTGCCCCAAAGCTCTCTTGAGAATTAGAAAGAGGTTGAAGGAAAATTTCATCTCCCTTAAAAAAGACAAAATATTTAGGAGAGGACAATAGCCCCCTCAGGACTCCTCTTAGTTTATTTTTCAAACACATCTTAAGATTGTAATGGGCCCATACATGCCCACATGCTACAAAGATAGGATAGTGTTGAAATTTACTTTCTTAGATTAAATCACTAGGGAAGTTCAAAGGTTTTGTAACGGGCCCATACATACCCACATGTCTACAATCTAGGATAGTTTCAAATCTTTCTTAGATTAAATAACATTAGGGAGTTAAAGGAATAGTAAGGACCCACATGTCCAGATGCTAGTTTCATAGGGACTTTAAAATTCCGCAAGGTTGTACCAATGACATTTGGTTAATTAGGTAATCAAGACTTGTAAGGACCAAGTGAAGTCCACATGCAACAAGGTGACACCTAATTTATTAAAAATATTGGCACACATTCACTTGTTCACACATAAAAGTCACTACTCACTCACATAGTTTTCATCTCGAAACATGGAGGTTGACGTAAGTTTCCTCCAAAGGTATTCCCAAACACCCCACCCTTTTCTTGACGAAACTATCCACTCCCACTTAACTTAAACGAGATTGGCTCACACCCCCAATCTCTCAAACAACCACACCTAATTTTTTTCTAAAAACTCACTAAGTTTTCCTCCACAGGAGGTGCCAAAAGAATTTTTTTAGTCTAGGTAGGATTTCAGGGATAGGCATCCAAATAACTCCCCGTTATCTGGTTCTCACATCTTCAAACAATAGAAGTTGTCAAATAGGGAACCTTAAATCCTCCAACTCAAGTGTTCCTAACACCATAAAGCAGGGAGATACCCGTGAAGGGTTGAAGGTCGAAGTCCAGTAGTTCTGTGCGTCCCCCCTTGAGGCACCCACCTCTTGGATGAGATTTAGCCCGTGACCCATTTCTTAGGCCGAAAATCTAAATGCCGCACTTTGACCAAGGTACCTAGTGACCAAATTTTAGGACATCTACCTAGGTGGCAATTGTGGGCTGCAATTACACCTTGATTGGATTTTTGTGGCTATTGGGAAATATCACTAGCTCTTTCGGGATATGCACCCTCTACCCCTCATTATAACTGATTACTTCATCCTTCACTGGTTCCTCTTATTGTGGCTTCATACCCCACTATTGAGTGCTATTGGAAGGTCTAGTGTTGTTTGAGAGGAAGAATGTTACGTCTTTTAGGACACGAGCATTTTATTTATTTGTTCCCCCACATGGATAAAATCCACCTACCCACATGTATGCTTCTTTATCAATTGATTTATGTATGATGTTCTTGTGATTACATATGATTGTGAGATATATTGTGAAGGTCCAAGCTATACAAAGTCTTATGTTCATTAATTGCTCTCATAACCATTTTCACACATCCACCTTGCTAGTCAAACATCATAGGGGACCCACAGAATCCCCGTCATTCCAGATGCTTGCTAAATCTCCCTCCCATTCTCGGGGGAGTTCCTAGTCTTTCCAACTCATCGACCATGCTTCCCCACACCCCTATCAGTGCTACTGTATTGGGATCAAATTTGTTTGGTTTCACTTTGCTTGGGTCCACTTCCCAAGGTCAAACATCCCCACACTCTCCTTTCCATGGAAGCAGGGGGGAAACTTCTCCTCAAGGGGGAAGTATAAACCCACCTAGTCCCCCTCAAGGGCCAAGTCTAAAAAACAATCACACTATGGCTGGAAATAATCCTCCACTACCACCTCAGATGCCATACTTGGCTTCCCTCAACATACTGGATCTGACTAAACTCATCAATGATCCTATATTGCACAACCCCACATGGACAACAATGCCTACCAAACTGACTTCAGACATCCCCAAGCTTGAAGGGAAACCGGGAGATGATCCCACCAACCATATCATGAACTTTCACTTATGGTGCTCTTCAAACAACATCACGGACGATTCTGTCCAATTGAGGTTATTTCAACGTACGCTCACTAACCCATCAGCTAAGTGGTATGTAGAATAAAAATCTAGGTCCCATGTGACCTTTGAATCCTTGGCCAAATCATTCTTGACCTTATTTCAACTACCAATTCATCATGACAATGGCCTTGAACTACTCTCGGAATTTAAACAAACCTCTGCCATGCACATCACTAACCACAATCACGAATGGCGTCGGTGACGTAGTCTTTGCAAAGCTGAAGCTACTCCACAACAATGTCTCAATGGGTTCCTCAAATCACTTGTTTCCCTTCTTGCCAAAGATGTGGCCACCACCTTCCCCCATTTTGAAGAAGAAGCCATTAGCAAGGCCCAATAGTTCAAACTCATTTACTCACAGTCAGGGTACTTGTATACAGTACTACCTGATGCCCCGAGACCCGTTCTATTTGGCCAGGACAAACCTGGGATGTTTGACTCGGCAGATGGATTGATTGGTACCACTACACACCACAAATCACATCCCCAACAACCACCAATGTATGGAACCCATCAATATCCACCAGCATACGGCGTACCCCCTTATCCACAACCATACCCCTTGACCTTTCCTTCGCCCACCAGCGAACCACTACCAACACCCACAATACGCCCCATAGCTCAACCTAGTTCTGGTACCCCCTCCACCTATGCTTACACCCTAAGCACTAGTGAAAGAACCACGCCTTCCTATGAATCCTACAGATCATTACCACAACATAATCCATACTTTCCATTTCCTGGTTCCCCCCAGCCTAGTCCTTCACCACAAGGACAACCGCATGCTGGGGTTAATTTTTTTCAACCCTCTCCCATTCAACAGTATCAAAAATTTGAACAACTAAATATGGCTAATCCATCCCATCAGTCGAACAATGCCAGAAAAAAAGGGAAAAAACAAAACAATAATAATCTCAAACCAAGAGGAAACCAGAACCAACCCGCAGGGGGCAACCAAAACCAGGGAAACCAAAACCCCCAAGGGGAAAATAACAACAAACGCCAAGGAAAGAACAACAACAATATTCAAACAAACTTCCCTTGTTCCATTTGCAGTGAGTATGGCCATTATAATCACCATTGCCCCCAAATCGTAGGCTTCAAATGGATGAAAGAATCTGATAATGGACCACATCCACCAACCCCACCTACCCCCCAATAGGCCCCACAACAATATATGCAGCACCCACCCCTGGCGGTGTTGCAAAGCCCCATACCACATCAAGGGGTGATGAACACCCAACAAGATATGCAACCTGCCCCACCATAGGCAAGACCATATCACAACCGAGGAACTTCTACAAATCAAACTATCCTCCTCACAAGTGAGGAAGAAGTACTTCTACAAACACACAATCATCAATATAGCGCACCCTTTGATCTGACTCCCACTACCTCGGAGGACACCCCAGTCATGACTGGCCCCCCGTTGATGATCCTGCGCCCTAATACTGAAACACCTCTTCGCATCCCTCGCATCATGTTACGCAGGAATGTCCACAATCCTCAAGCAAGGGCAGCCCACAATTATAGTCTAGTCGACGACTTGGCCCAATCCCCTGCTACCATGTCAGTCTTAGAAGTTATTCAAACCTGTCCTACTCAACAGAATTCATTACTTTCCGCTCTAGAGGTCATATACCCTACCGATACTCGACTCATCACATTTTATCTCGACAATGGCGAACCTCATCTCCCCGCTCTTGTCTCTTTTCAAATACCAATTAAAATCCATAATATCATAGTCCATCGTTGCATTATCGACGAAGGTGCATCCACATTAATCATGTCCAAAACCATATGGCATAAACTTAGCTCTCCAGAGATAATACCATCCGCTATTACTTTGAGAGATTACGATGGACGACCCTCGTTTCCTGAGGGTCTCTTCCAAAATGTCCTCGTCGAACTCAGGGGAAAAACCATTCTTATTAACATTGAGGTTATCGATGCCCCACTCAACTAAAATATTTTTTTTGGTCGTAGCTACATGTATGCTATTAAGGAAGTCGCCTCTTCTATGTTCTGAACCATGATGTTTCCCCATAACGAAAAGATCATTACCATTGATCAGGTATCACATTATGAGCCTAACCCTTCATCCAACATCGATAACATCCTCCCTTTCATCCACACTAATCCGGATCCACTCATCGAGATGGGCCCCAGAATTTTTAAAGACCCATCCTTGCTAGGGACATACCATAGAGCACCACCACTCATCCATCCTTCAGCACAATTATGTGTCGTCTCCACCAAAGGAATGAAAACTGAAGATACTCTCCCTCCCACCGAGGCCTCTTTCATCCTTGACGTCCCACTAGTCGCAGAACTCCTCCCTCAGGAATCTCCTAGAGCTTGTTCATCTCTACCCATTCCTGATCTTCGCCTCCCGCAGGGCCATATCCCGGTTTGGGAAACTGTTATCCATGATTTTGGTCATTGAGATGATGTCATGATAATGTCATGATGATGGAAAATCAAGCTCTTCACTAAAGACATTTTCCTGAGAAAAGTTACACTTGTCTGCTTCCAGAAATCTCATTTTAAATGAAGTTCACAGGCTGCCTATATACTTGCCTGCGAGAATGCCTAATTCTCGCAGGATGCATTAAGTTGGAGTGCGAGTAGTTCGCACTGTACCTCATTGCAGGGTGCGAACATGATCTTAATGAAGGAAAAAGATAAAAATCTCGAACCTTCTAGAAGGGAATCTTCTAGGAGGATCAGTTGGCTTCGAATGGTTTTTCAAGTACTGGCATTCCAGATATCTTGGGATCATTTCTTATCCAAGTAACTAATCTATCTTCTCCTATATATTGAGGAGATTGCTCATGGAAAAAGTCAAGCAAGTTAGCAAGAGATTGATTAGAGAATTAGTGCAAGACTGTATGGAGGACTGATGCTACAGCAGCTAGAGACAACAACAAGGTCATCACAAGTGGTTGATTTTCTTCATGCATGAGCAAGTGTGTGTGTCAGATCTAGGAGCCATCGAAAGGAGACCTATGACATCAAGGCTCAGGTTGTAAGTTTCACTTTCAATTAATTCAATACAGCAATATGTCCCTTTCCCATAAAGATGATGTCACTTTATTACATAACTCCTTGATCATATGTATAGACTAGTTATTGAATATATTAATCTGCCTTTACTTTGATTCGTTCGTTCTGTTGTGATCTGAACGGGACGAGAGAATTGGAGCAAAGCTTGGAACAACATAGATATAAGGAAAGCGTTCATAAGGTATGCCCGTAATCTTCATCTCTCAGTTCATTCAATAGTCTAGATCTAGGGAAAGTGTATTATTCTGTCCTGTTTTGTTCTAGATCCAGGTGGATATAGGGAGATCGGTTAGTGTCCGCACCTATGGATTTATCCTGAAACAAAAACAATACCCAAATCCCTTTCTTTTAACCCCCACTGGGTGTACAAGCTTTCCAAGTAGCTGAACACTCACCCTTCCTAACATGGTGTTGGAAATCCTAGTATGGTATATACATCCACCGGAGATGGTCTGTCAACCATCCCTCCCTCCCCAAATAGAAGGAATCCTAATGCATATTCCCATACTTACCCCCACCATCCCACCCACATTCCCACTCACTATCACCCCTGCTACAGCTGGGGGTAGATGGAAAAAGAAGGAGACCACCACTCCATTTCCCCCACGTGTCCAACCTCCTTGCGCTCTATGCGAGAAAGATGGAAACCCCACCAACAAGTGCCCATCTCTCCCCGAGTTATGTAATCTCATTTAACTCCCTCGAGCACCACCACCACTCATCGCTTCCTCTAGTACTATCACTATCTACCAGAAAACAAGTAGCAAAGGATTGTGAACCAAATTCGCATGCGCCATCTGTTTAGAATATGGAAATTATACACACCATTGTCCAACGTTACCTAGTTTTGACAAATGCTAATAGCCGTACGCCAGAGATTTTAGCAAGAATCCACCCCAACACATGGCACTGACATCCATTATGTCATGACCTCAGTCAACGAACATATGAGATGTCCTTGCTCTCCATGTGAATCACTTGATCATTTCACATATCAATGTCCTATGATCATTGCATACAGGCGTTGCCAACTGGCAGAACCAGTGAGTACCCCTACCCCATCACTTGATGTGGTTCACATCTTCTCGTCAGAACCTGAGGCACTCCCTACTCCCCCATGGTTCCCAGATAATTTACATGAGGATTTACCCCCAAATCCCCCCAATTCTCCAATTCATTTGCCCACGAAAATTCTACGCCCGACTACCATTTTCAACCCACAATATCTCGATATTTGGTTTATGTCAAGTGAGCCATCGCAACCTCCTTATGATACTTCCTCTACATCGTCACCACCAGACAACAACCACACGGTGACAGTCACCAAAGTTACTCTTTTCGATCCCCTATATTCTCGACAGTTTCACTGTGACGAAGACATCCTTGAGGAGTTAACTAAACCTGATTTACCATGGGACGTGCTCCACCACAGAGCTCTTTTTTATTCAGAGGAAGTCGTCAGGCCTCCTAAACAAAACCCTATATACACTGTCGAAAACAAATATTTTCTCCCACCGGGGCATATAGATTAATTCAAAAACCCTATCCCTTCCCCTGACACTTTTGAAGAAGGAAATATGGCCAATATTTCTCCCACCATCAAAATCGATATTTCCATCAAATCTAGAGTTATAGAGGAAATCACCATTGGTGTTGCATGCTCTCCTGAAGAAATCAACACCTACAAAGATGATGAGTGAGATTTCTGTGGTTGGGATTTTCGGTTTTGATCAGAATATCCAAATTGTTGTCAATAGACTATCGACGTTTCAGATCCAAATCAGGATCCATCTTCAGGACAATGAGCCTGGGTTTAAGAAGATGGGAAGAGCTGGTATAAATACTGGAAGTGTGGGAAAGTTTTCAGTGTCAGCTAGGAATACCGAGACATCTTTGCCTAGTCATACACAGAGATGCCTGGCCTTGATCCTTCTATTGTCAAACATTGTATCGACACCTGGCCTAATATCACACCTATCCCTCAAAAATAATGTCCGCTACACCCATCCAAAGCAGTGGCCATCAAGGCCGAAATTGACAAATTACATGCTGCAAGGTTCATATACCCCATCACATATAACTCATGGGTCTCCAACCCCATCCCTATCAACAAAAAATAGGGAACTATTCACATCTGTACAGACTTCCGCGATCTCAATCACACCTGTCCTATAGACAACTTTCCAATGCCCTTTATCGACCAAATTATCGATAATTGTGCCAGTCACGAGGCTCTGTCCTTCATGGAAGGTTTCTCTGGCTATAACCAAATTAAAATTCACCCAGCCGATCAGTACAAAACCACATTCGCTACCCCCTATGGCACTTTTGTGTATCGTCTCATGCCTTTCGGCCTCAAGAACGTAGGATCCACTTTCTAACATGCAATGACATAGATTTTTTATGATCTGTCTCAAATCATTCTTGCTTATTTGGACGATCTCACTGCTCACTCCAAAAAACAGACTCAACATCTTAATGATTTATGAATCATCTTCCAACGGTGTCATCAGTACAATATCCGCTTGAATCCCCTCAAGTGTGTATTCTCCGTCACTACTGGAATCCTCCTTAGATTTATCGTTTCCCAACATGGAATTATAGTTGACCCCCTCAAGGTCCAATCCATCACATAAATTCCCCCACCACAAAATTTATGCCAAATTTAGAGCCTACAAGGAAAAGATAACTTTTTACGTCGCTTTTCCCCCGATTACGCCACTCGGGCACATGGTTTCTGTTGTAGGAAAATCTCCCTACGGACAGGTAGATTGCCTCAAAGAGCTTTACCTTAACTTTGAGACAAAAAATGCTTAACGTGGACACTGACTTCCTTTCAAATATATACAAACTAACACACGAGAAGGAAGGAAAATAGAAGTACCTCTTTATCGACGTTTGTCCCTGCACGCTCCGAGTTGAGCTTCGATCCTTTGCTCCTCGCTGAGTCCTGTAGACAAAAAAGATACAACCACTTCCTACTATATTGATATTAGCTTGAAAACAAATCTATCTATCAATGATAAGTTCATGTAAGATCAAACACAAACTAGAAAGAAACAGGCCAAGCGTGTCATATTGATGAGAATAATGACAACAGTACTTACAATCATAGATGCGAATGCGACAGCTTCATCAAGTCCCCTTCTTCTAACTCTTTCTCGAAAGATCCACAACCTGGATGGCAGCAGCTTCACTGATCACTCTCCTTTGGCTGACTGTGTGTTTCCTATGAGATCATAGGTTTCATGCTAGCCATTCTTCCTCCCAACACCACTTATAAGATCATACGTTTGGTGTGATTTTCCTTTTTCCAATCCTCTTTCACCATTAGAAAGCTTGCTTATATATCCTTGGAGAGGCTTTAACCACTTGAGATATCCTTGGGGAAGTTGAGGATTTGCCTCCTTTAGTTGAGGATCTTCCCTAAGATCATGGCTGGACTAGGGATTCGAATCCAACTGCCTTCCAAGAATGAAAAGATGCTTCCCCCATTCATCTCAATAGCTTAACAACTGCCCAGAATAGGTAGCGCTCCTTCAAAAGGGCCATCAGAGCGTTGTAGTGCTCCCTAGTAGGCTTTAGGGGTGCGCCAATGCTCTCAAAATATATAACGTTCCCTCAAAAGGGCCAGGGGAGCTTTATAACACTCCCTGACAGTGTAAGGGGTAGCGTCGGCACTCCGAGAAGAGGTATAGGGGAGAGCTCTCCTTCAAAAGCTTAGTTTTTGAGGTGCTTTCAGATGGCAAAAGGTTTGCAAGCCTGCTGACTCATTTCTCCTCTTCCAAATCAAATGTTTGAGGTGTTTCAAGTGTCCTTCTCATGTCGTTATAGGCACGACATAGGCATCATGGCAGTATGATTTCTTTGACACTTGCGACACTTGTGAGCAACATGAGACACTTGTAATGACGACACTTGCGACACTATCGAAGTGAGTAATTTTGATGTGTAACAGTTTCCTTCACCTCTTACGTCATGATATCCCATTCCAATGGGACGAACATGCCCAAAACACTTTTGATGATATCAAAGAAGCCCTCTCCAATACCCCGTTAATTAGTCCAGCCGACTATAACCATGAATATATCCTCTATATTTTGGCCTCAGCCATCTCAGTAGTAGGAGTTCTCATCCAACTAGGGGATGATGATCGTAAGCATGTCATTTACTACATTAGTAAAAATATTTCAGGGACACTCCTGAAATACAACCAAGAAGAAAAACTATCTCTTGCAGTTGTCCTCACAGTCCAGCAATTGTTCCATTACATATTCCTTCGAACTACTAAATTCGTCACAGATTCCAATCCAATGCACTACTTTCTCATCCGCCAGCAAATTAATGTCAAATTTTCCCGATGGATCGTCATCCTGCAAGAGTACAACCTCAAATTTTTGACACCCAAGAGAAAGAAATTCCTCGTCCTCGCCGAACTCATTATGTAATTTTCCTTTGATACTACCAATACCCTTGTCAATACCGACTTCCCCAAAGAACATCTCTTTTACATCCCCTCAGATGACCCTTGGTACGGTGATCTTCTTGTCTACCTCCAAACAAAGAAATTCGGAAGTCACCTCTCCTGAGATGATCATCGACGTATTCGTCACCAGGCTCCTCGCTACCTCCTTATCAGTGATATCTTATATTGACGAGGGGTCGACACTGTACTCCGTCGATGTTTGACTATCGACGAGGTCGATCGAGTCTTGAATGACTGCCATAGTGGCACTTGCAGAGGCCACCTCTCAAGGATGTCATTCGCTCAGGAAATCATTCGTGTCAGTTACTTTTGGCCTACATTGTTTCATGATTACATCCATGCTGTGAAGCGATGTGACAAATGTCAGTTTTATGCCAAAAAAGAATGAGCACCACCTTCTCTTCTACACCCAGTCATTACTTCCGGCCCCTTTTGCAAATGGGGCATAGATTTCATGACTTGCAATCCTCCATCTATCAATGGACACAATTACATCATTGTTGTAGTTGACTACTTCACCAAGTGGGTCGAATCCATGCCTACCTTCAACAACAACGCTGACACAACAATGATTTTTTTCTTTAACCACATCATCTCCCGCTTTGGGGTACCACTCCAACTAGTCTCTGACCATGGGAAACACTTCGAGAATGAAATTTTTGTCAAACTCTCATCCAGGTTAGGCTTCTCCCATGAGTTTTCCTCCCCATACTATCCTCAGTCCAATGGACACATCGAAGTAGTCAACAAGGTCCTCAAAACCATGTTGCAGTGCACGGTTAACAAACATAAGACCAATTGGCACGATATGTTATTTTCCATGCTCTGGACTTATCGCACGGTAGTGAAAATTGCCACTAGTTTCACACCATTTCATGTAGTCCACGGGGTCGAGGCCACTCTTTCCATCGAGTGAAATTCCCACCTTACGCACTATTATTGAAATATTACCTGACACTACACTAATGGAGCATCGTTTGTTGAACTTATATTCCTTGGATGAAGATCGTTGATCTTCATTAGAGAACAATGAGGCAGCCAAAAAATGGTCAAAAGCCACTTTTGATTGCCATGTCAACCTTCGCACATTCAATGAAGGCGACCTCGTCCTTTATTACGATATCTCTCATGATACTCTTGGCCATGGAAAATTCGATTCACTATGGCATGGAACTTACATCATCCAACATTGCCTCACTAAAGGTGCATACATTCTGGCCTCTCTCGAAGGCCACCCTCTCAAAGAACTCGTCAACGGGTTGTACTTAAATAAATTTTACGCTTGAGCGTAGCCATACTACACTAGGATTTTTCTTTTTATACGTTTTTTGTAGAGATTTTAATATTCTTTCTCCCATAGCTCACATCTAAATTACCATTTATGTTATTGATAGATGCTTCCCCCATTATCCTACCACATCAGTTATGCCGACGAAGCTAGTCGTTGGACACAGAATCTCGCTTCGGCCGCTTGGGCCCTCTGTTCACCCTCCCATGAACTACTCCACTCTAGCGGCATATGTTTGGGTTCAGCAACCAATAACCAAGAAGAGTACATGTTCGTCTTCGACCTCCTTGCCGAGGCCCACCATCGTCATATTCGTCACCTTAGCATCTTACTAGATTCCCAACTTGTCGTCCTCCAGCTCATCAATGTGTACCGTGTTCGCGATCCTTGCCTCTTTTGCAAATACCTGCAAGTTAGACTTTTATCTCAACATTTTGATTCCATTACATTTACACATATTCCAAGACAACTTAATCAAATAGAAGATAACATGGCTAACCTAGTGTTAGATTGGCATTTATCACATCAAGTTACCAGTACGCATACATTAAACATCAATAATCTGTCACAGCATATAAATTAGACATCATCATCAAAAAACACTAAAAAAAATCAACACATGAGAACACCACAAAGATACCAAAATGTATATCCATCTATCTATCTATCTATCTATCTATCTATCTATCTATCTATCTATCTATATATATATATATATATATATATATATATATATATATATATATATATATATATATCNATCGGTCAATGTCTCATCGGTGTTTACAAAAAAACATAATATACCAAATACACCATCCGTAGGTAGGTGAACCACCTTACCCCTATAGATACAAAAATGGTGCCACCTCACCACATACAAAATGGGCTCACCAGCCTCTATCAGTACAATAAATACATAAATACAGAGGCACTCCTGGTGCTTCTAGAGATCCTCCACCTGGCCCTCTCTCTAGAGGAGGGGCCCCACCAACTAGTGGTCCCTCAGGTCCTGGAGGTAGTCTCCCAGTCATCGTCGACCTCGCTACAGTCACTCTCTGAACCACGGTTCGCCATGCTATCGAAACACCCAAACACTATTCCAAGACTCCCTCATCTAGGATCCATGACCACATGCCCTCAGGCACTCCCTATAGTACTACCTTCAAGCGGAGGCGAATATCCTCAAACTCTTCCCTGACCTCTGTCAGAGGAGCATGTGACGGCCCTGCACTAGGGTCATCAAAACGACGTTGCATGGCCACTCTGTCATCATCAGTGGGCCTCTCCCCTATATCATCACACCATCACCAACTCAACCTCGCATCTGCGCGGCCCCACATCTACACATACAACAAACAAATGGTAGCATCAACATCCATTTATGCATAACACACATGCCATACTATCTAAAAATAAAATCATCAACAATCACATCATACCTCCGTGGTCGAACACCTCTCCTGGAGGTAACACCATCTCCGAATCACCCCAGAAGTCCACCCCACAATATGGATACTGCATTATGATCTGCGACATTTGTTGCCACATCTGTGCAGCCTCAACCGTGAAGTAATGGCCACCCTCCCCACCACCATGACGAACCAAGATCATCAACCACTGCCTCAGTCGCGGCTCTCGCACACTAGGTGCGCCCAACAACACTCTAGGGCACAACATCATCACCCTCTCCAAAAACCATGCAACCAAGATAGACCCAAACGAAAACTCCCCCGAGTCAACAGTACGACACCTGTCCAGCTTCCCTACCATCTTGGCATAGAGCATCAAGTCCCGGGCAAAATTCTCACTAGCTAGTGCCCTCTCCATAATCCTCAACTAACCTCCACTGATCCATTGAGTCACAAGAGACCCATAAACTCTCACAACCATCGTTTCCACACAATGATGAACAAGAGCGTCCATCGCCCCAATACTCACCATGGAGCTCGACATGAAATTCTCCCTTGTACAGTACCTCTAGCCTAAACTAGCCAACTACCCATCCCCGGGTACTACAGACTCTATCAGTAAGGGACTCCCCGAAACGGGAGCCCAGTCAGAAAATATATATCCTCCACCGCAGTGAAGGCCAGCTACTCACCCCACACCATAAAGAAATGCAGATCCAGACTCCACATTTGAATCAAGAACTACAAGAGGTACTCTTGGGCCCGTATCAGGGGGCACTCAAAGAACTTCAGCAACCCACAAGCTACCAAAGTATCGTAGACCGTCGGCTCCTCATTGGTCACTGCCTCCCTAAGGAGTGACCAATATATCGATCTCCAGTGAACAGACATCGTCCAAATGATCACCTGCATCCACATACACAACACTTGATCAACAATCATAACCCATAAAAATATCAACATCTCCAAAAAAGATAAAACTTTACGCCCTTCATCTTTGTCTCACAGTCGCAGTTATTTTTCCCACAGGCACGCATAGATGCATGCATGTTCATCCCCCAGTCGCACACTCATGCGTGACTATTGGCCACATAGAGGTGCATTTATGTGCCCCTTTCACACATACAGGTGTGCATCATAGTGCACATGTTCGCTACACAACTATGAACGTATGCGCAGCTATTGGGGGCACAGACCCGCATGCATGAGATTTTGTGACTTGCACAGGCGTGCATGCCATGGATGCCTTTTTTCCCCATTAGAGCACCCCCGTGTGCGGATGACTGAATTACAGGCATGCAAATTTCTCGATCGCCCGCACACTGGGGAGGTACAGCCACAAAACCCCCTGTACGACCCTCCGTACAATCCCTACCCAAAAACAAAAACCCTAATTCTATGCAGGATGATATGACAACCAAATTGATGCTCGTTGATCCTGAATCGAATGCCTTGATCTCCTGGAATATCCAAATCTCCTCTACAATCGCTCTTCCACTCAATAAGATAGTAGGTACAAATGAGGCGGCATTGTGGGCCCTACAGCTATATATAGTCCATTTCGCCAAACTTCCCAACTCATTTACGGGAGCTTCAGGCGTCCTTTTTTTGATCCATTTTCAGCCACGGGATCAGGACCCCATCACCTACCCCATTCCATTCCCCTGACCATTTTCCATCCTCAGCCCCCGGGGGGCATTTTTCTCATCTAATGCTCAAGTACGCATGCTTACATTCACATATTATTGAATAATTGTTATATGATCTTTCTCTTCAAATATTGTTCATGTCGGGTATTCAGTTTCCATGTGTGCATGTGCTTGATCATTACACATCAAACAGTATCCTTCCAGGTATATTATCGACACTGGCATGTAGTCATTTCCTCTGAATATCAAAATGCATCTCCCAGTCACACCCTCCAATCTTTGCCTATAGGATCCCTATCTCCAGCTCTGCAGTACTATCACCTCCATAGCATTTTGGTACTGTCACCCAGTAGCACTCTCCCCCACATGAGTTGTCCCATTCATAGTCCCCTTGGCACTTTGACACTCATGCAGTTTTCACCCCTTAGGGATGGGAGTCCTAATAGTATTACGCATCATTGAGAACTAGCCACATACCCCTTTTCCTCATTTTTCTAGCCTACTCAATGGACTCCCAGGTTACTTTATCATGGTTCTAGTTTTGATTGCACCTCCGCAGTATCATTAACCATCCATTTCGCCTGTCTTCAGTTTTCCCATCTGCAGCTTGTCCTCCATACACATCCCTAATACAGAAACCCGCCTATGAGGCCCCAAACCTCCACTTGTTTTTTGAGCAAATTACACCCTCATCCATCAAGCCATCTTACACTGGGACACCCATTTCTATATCTGCACAGTTATCCCAACATATTATTTATTCTTTTGGTAATTGTACAAACCCTTTTTCCGCATTTTCATAGATTTTTATTGTCGCCTTTAGCGACCTTCCTTTCCCCAGCAAAGCAACCCTTATCTCCCTTGGTCGGGGAATTTTTTACTTCCTGACACCAATGACATTATCCATAAACCCTGAGTATCCTACAACCCATACACCTTTTGATCTCTATGTTTATCCATTTTTTCACGCCTCTGGCACAATTTACCCTCATCGCGTTGTCCCCCTGAAACTAGATTCAGTTTCATGGTTGTTGCCACTTTACATCTCTCCCCAACCAAAGTAAGTCTTGAGTCTCACTACTCCTAGAATTCGTCCATGTTACTCATCAGTTCATGATTTTGTCTGATTTGATTTAATGAATCCCTCCTCTTTACGAGGTCGCATCTCCCTTTCTGTCAACATCAACACAATTTCTAGTAGGGCGACAGTATCTTGACTCTCATTACCTTTACAATGAGGAGTCTCGGACGGCACAGAGAAAACCATAATTTCTCTTTGATGCCATTAACCCCCATCACATTCGACTTCAACACTTTCTCATGGTGCAGTGGGTCTTACTTTGCAACTCATGTAGTTGTTTTTATATTTGCTGAAGACCTCTGAAAATTGTTAGGCCATCAATGCCTGCGAATCCTCGACACTTCTTCTAGGTGTCATCGCCTCTTTTCATAGCTCATTCACCATCAAAATCATCCTCTGCTATTATCAACATGCCCCTGAGGGTGATGTAGTCATCTACATCGACACACAGCTTCAGTAACAGTCTTACACATTTTTGAATTACATAACACGAGCATGGGGTATGCCCACCTTGTTTGTACACAGCTTTATTTTTTAATGCCTTGCGAAAGTTTTGGGTCCTACAGGTTCCCCTCTCCCTCCAATGGATCACTCTTGACACTCTCCTCATTTCTTTTTCTTACAATGGTACTCTCAGTAGAAGAAACATTGATGTATTTTGGTTATACATATGCTCCTAACCTCATCTATCAGGGGGCATCTGTTATCACTAAAATTTCGTCCACAAATGGTTACAAGAATCCAGCATCTCCAAACAGCTATTAGTTCACCCATGGACCAAAAATTCATTTCCAAAAGGCCCAAAATGATACAATCAACAATAAAATCAGCATGCGCTAAGACTACACAGGGAGCGCGCACACATGCGCACGATGCATGACTGTGGACACAAAAAATTGTGCATCCCTCAAAATGACGCATTTATGATATTGGTCAGCCTCCCACCCACTTCTGGTTCAGCTTCCAAGTCGATTTGACATCCAAATCTCGGATGAATCGGGCTGGGTGGATGGTCAAAGACCTAAGCGTGCCCTAAATGGCCCCTTGTTCACACTAAAAGTTGGTTGAATAATGCCTCAAAGTTATGCTATAAAAGGAGGCCATGGGTGCACTACATTTTCAATGAATTCATTTGTATTGTTATGCTGTTGATATTCTCTTGGTGGATCCTCTTTCCTCATCAAGAGAATGCTAGCACCATTGCACTTAGCCATTCATATCACCTCTAGATTGAATGTGCTTTGGATTCTCTTCACCATTTCATTATAGTTCCTCATTTGTAAGAAGAGCTCAATATTTGGGGGTCCAAGAGCCCTCCCTTGGAGGAAGAGGGGACCCAAAGTCTCCCTTTCTCTTTGGTGTTTTCTTTCCACTAATATAATCCTTTCTATTGGTGGCATGAGTCTTGTTTGTTTCTTGTTCTTATGTCCTTATGCACTATATTTTAATTGTTGTTATCATTCTTAGTTTAATTCTTTGCTTATCTTTTATGTTTTACACTTCTAACTCTTTCCTCTACTGTTGTCTTGCCTAGCTGACCCGACTAGGCTTGTAAGCACCCCTATTTTTCTCATTTAGGTGACAAAAGAGGTGAAAAAAAAATCATTATATTTTTCTTGGATGCAATAAACCCAAGTTTTTATAGTTGCATCATCAGTAAAAGTAACATAATAACAAGATCCACTAAGATATGATACCTGAGCTAGTCCTCATACATATCTGTATGCAGAAGCTCTAACCTTTTACTCTTTTTTTTGCAACTATGATAAATATGACTCTCCTATGTTTTCCATAAACGCAGTGCTCGCATAAATCCAAATAAATTTGTTTAAGATATGGCAACAAATTACTTTTGTGAAGTATCTGCATCCCCTTCTCACTCATGTGTCCAAGCCTATGATGCCAAACTGTTGTATCCACTTCTGTAGAAGCTAAATAGATGGAAGAATTAGTATTACCAGTACATAAATACAATGTACCTACCTTCTCTCCTTTTTCTATCACCAGTGATCCTTTGGTGACCTTCCATGCATTATCTATAAATATATATATACAACCTTCACTTTCCAATTTCCCTATTGAAACCATATTTTTCCTTATATCTAGAACATGTCTTACCTCTTTCAAAAACCATTAGTTTCCATTCTTTTTCTTTATTTTTACCTTACCCATTCCAACAATTTTGCATGGTGCATCATAACCCAAATGAACCTTTCCAAAATCACCTTGAACATAATCTAGAAAATGTTTCCTATGGGGTGTGGCATGAAATGAAGCCCCTGAATCTACTACCCAAGACTAAAAATTATTATCTATTTAAAGAATCAAAACATCTTGTAACACATCACTTGTTACATTTACTTCCTGGTTTTTCTCCTATTGTCCATCTCTTTGTTTCTTTGGAGCTCTACAGTCTTTCTTCATATGTCCTTTCTTCCCACAATTCCAACACTCTATATTTCCCTGTCTCGATTTGGATCTTCCATTCCTAGAATTCTCATAGTTCCCTAAGCCCTTTCCTACATCCTTTTTTCTTCCCCTATTATCCATGTTTAATGCATTACCTGATGTCTCACCTGTGTTTTTCCATCACATTTCCTCGCTAAGGATAACAGTAACAACATCATCAAATTTTAGAGTGTTTGAACCAAAGAGAGAGTTACTTACATCCATGACCAAGCCATTCCAACTTTCTAACAATGAGCACAGGATTAGAAGAGCCCTAAACTCATCATCAAAGTCCACTTTTACAGAACTTAGTTGATTAGTAACAATATTACATTCATTTAAATGATCTGCAATAGACCCACCTTATGACATCTTTATATTAAATAATTTTTTCATTAGAAATACCCTATTGGACACCGAGGTTTTTTCATACAGTTTAGCCAATGCATCCATCATCTCCTTCATTGTCTTTTCTTTTGAAATATTGAAGGCCATTGATGCTTCCAGGCTCAGCCGTATTGTTCCTAGTGCCTTTCTATCAAGAACCTCACATTATTCGTCCTTCATGGTTGTCGACTTCTTTTCTATTCCACCCAATGGTAGGAATAGATCCTTCTACTATAAATAATCTTCCATATTCATCTTCCATAATTGGTATCTTTGGCCATTAAATTTCTCTAACCTAAACTTTCCATCCTCCGCCGTTGCTCCCACTTGAACCAGGAACCCTCTTTTCCTGCGAGTTACCTTTCGCTCTGATACCAATTGTTAGAAAAACAGGATCGCGGAGCAATAAAATAAAACAAATGTAGAAATAAAAAACATAAGATACACAATATAATAGAGACCCAGATATACGTGGTTAACCCATTGTGGGATATGTCCACCAGATAAATTTCCATGTCCTTCCTTTTTATTATCTAGAAAAATGAAGGGATACAACTTACATCACACCCGTTGTAACTTCCTCTTCTTTCTCTCACAATGTCCTCTCTCATAATACAATATTCACCCACATACATAGCCGTAATAAAATTCCATAATAAAAGAGGGTTTCCTTCTAGGGAAAAAATTCCCTAACATAACTTCTACCGGCATATCTGCAACCTTATAATGAACGGTCCAGATTGACTATGAAATTATAACATTTTACAAGGCAATTTTCCTCAATATTTTACAAGGCAATTTTCCTCAATATTTTACAAGGCAATTTTCCTCAATATTTCATCACTCCCCCTGAACCCCCCTGGCGATAGTTTTTGGGGGGAGAATTCCCCCACACCCCCCATTAGGGAATGGGATCCAAGCACGTTTGAAACAAACATATGAATCAGGAATATAATCAATCTCCACAACCAATAACAAGTCCCAATACTCAAACCGTAGATAAAATTCTGCAACATGATGGTATGACAATTCTCAGTCCTTTGTATCAATGATGGGACTTTATTTTATAACCTCTTGGGGATCATTATTTAATCCCAATATTTTAATTTGATAATGTATTAGAATTTCACATGTTGATGATGCCAAAATTTAGGGCTTCTTGTGTGAAAATAACATAATGTGGTTTCCTTCCTATTTCAATTTTTTCCTTGTCTAGAAGTGTCTCTTTTTTGGGAACACATCTTTTCGTATTGTGAACTCTAAGAAACTAAGGTAGGATTCTTGGTGGAATAGTCATAAATTACACTAAACCATTGTAGGACACTTTCATTTATATTTTTTTTTCCTTTAATATTTCAAAAAGCATTGTCTAGCTCAATGCTCTTAGTGAAATATACTGGGGGTAGAGATAGAATGAACCTCTAACTTAGGGTCCATGCTGAGATGGATAGATGTACATGATTCAAATTCTTTGAATCTGATAGGTGTAACCCATTATTCTACCATGATAATCAAGTCTCTTTTTTTATCCCTCATTATTTCCTCATATTTTTCCAGGTTATGTAGAACTAATTTGTCATTGCATGGGGAGAGTATCCCACATGTCTCAATATAAGAATTCCATGTCTCTTTCATGAAAATGGAAATTCTAGATTATGACCTGGATTAGATCAGTATATTATTTATTATCTATCTTGATGATTTTAGAGTGGAAAACACTGGAGGAATCATCTTGCAGGGTCATTTTAGTGGCAGGTCCCAATTTGGAAAACTAGGTTTTGGAACCTTTTGGAGACATTTTGATGCATTAAATGATATTTTTGGGGTTATGGATTCCATAAATTATGCACACCCCCTTGAATATGTTCTACACTATGATACCTTTCCAATAGTGTAGACTGTGCATCAATCAAAGTTTGTATGCAAAAGTTAGGCCTCTCACAATTTGACCTATCCTGTTGACAACCATAGTACAAGAGGATGCCACATTCACCCTTACTACTCATGCATATGGGGATATCCATGTGAGGAATTTCAATAAGATTCTATAAGGTTTAAAACATTTCCACAATTGAGGGTTGAGGAAGTCAAAAACCTACCCCTAGATGGCTACCGTGCTATGTTAAATACCGGACCACTAGGAGGAGAAGGGGCTCCATTCTATGTTATTGTATTTTTTTCCATAGTAGAGAATACGAAATTGGAGTGGGAAATTATAGAGAATAAAAGAAGTATCAGGTAACTCCATATAGAGTGTCTTCTCCCTTTTACCTGCATTATTTCCATACCAGAGAAAAGAGAGCAGATCAACCTCACCTTCTAGCTGGGTTTTCTCCCGTAAGGGTTTCCAAGAGTAAATCTTTGTGTTATATTGTTGATTGTGTGTGATTGTACTTGAATGTTCACTATTTTCCACATTTTATCTATTCCATGCATAAGAAGAAAATCAGTAACTAAATATTATGTAATATAAAGGAATTTAACCTTCATAATCTAGATTTCAGTTTTATTTATCATATATGTTGTGACTAACTGTTCTGGTGGAATATCGATGAAAATTCATATATCAGATTATGTAGCATTCACCTTTTCATCGGTAGCCTTCAAATTCCTTAGTTTGGTTGTATAGTTTTAGATCATTTTGATCTATCAACACTTTCTTGGCTTCTTCCATATGTTTTCCTTATTTCTTCAAATCTTCTTTCCCTTTTTCAGCCAAGGACCATGGAGAGCTAACAATATATTTACCCTCTTGATTCGTGGCCTTAAATGCTTCAACTTATTTGGTCAACTTATGTATATTTTCCTTTAGCTGATTTTTATCTGAGTTTTTGGTTATAGAATGCATGGGCACTGGAGGAAACTTCTTTTGTTTCTCCTAGTTGAGCTTGAATTCAAGAGTGGAAATTCTTACTCTTGATTCATCCAATTGAGCTTTCAAGGATGATATTTCCACATGTTCCTCTTCCAATGTTTCTATCCTTTTGTTGTAGGAAAATATCCCTGCGGACAGGTAGATCGCCTCTAAGAGATTGACCTTAACCCTAGACAGAAAAATGCTTAACATGGACACTGACTTCCTTTCAAATCTATATAAACTAATACATGAGAAGGAAGGATAACAAAAGTACCTCTTTATCGACGTTTGTCCCTACACGCTCTGAGTTGCGCTCCAATCCTTTGCTTCTCGTTGAGTTCTGCAGACAAACAAGATATGACTACTTCCTACTCTACTGATATTAGCTTGAAAACAGATCTATCAATTAATGATAAGTTCATGTAACATCAGACACAAACTAGAAATAAATAGGCCAAGCGTGTCATATTAATGAGAATAACGATAGCAGTACTTACAATCATGGATGCGAGTGCGACAGCTTCGTCAAGTCGCCTTCGTCTAACCCTTGCTCAAAAGATCCACAACCTGGCTGACAACAACTTCACTGATCACTTCTCCTTTGGCTGACTGTGTGTTTCCTATGAGATCATAGGTTTCATGCTAGCAATTCTTCCCCCCTTTCCACCATCATAGAGCTTGCTTATATAGGTTGGGAGGAGTCTAACTTCTTGAGTTATGTTTAGAACAAGTTGGGAACCTCCTCCTTAGATCAGGGATATCTTGACGAAACCAAGAATTCGAGTACAACTACCTCCTAATCTCGAAACATCCTTTCCTCATTCTCCTTAACGGGTTAACAACTGACCCAGATTAGGGAGCGCTCCTTAAAAAGGGGCATCAGAGCGCTAGAACGCTCCCTGAGAAGATTAAGGGGAGCGCCAACACTTCAAACATGGGAAACGCTCCTTCAGAGGGGTGAGGAAGCATTATAACACTCCCTGAGGCCTTATAGGGGAGCGCCAATGCTCCTAAGGCCGTTTTAGGGGAGCGTTCACCCTCAAAACTCTTGATTGAAAGCCCTTTTTAGGTGTTAAGAGTTACTTGACTCTAGTGAACCAGTTCTCCTTATTCAAACCAAGTACATAAGATGTTTTAAGTGTCTCCTTAGTGTCTTAATCATGGCAGTATGCTTAAACAATATTTGCGACACTTGTAACCAACTTGCGACACTTGCGAAAGTTGTAAGGAAGTTGCGACACTTACGACAATTGAGAGGAATATGCGACACTTATCCAGTTGAGAAATTTTGACGTGTAACAATTTACCCTCTTGATTCGTGGCCTTAAATGCTTCAACTTCTTTGGTCAACTTATGTATATTGTCCTTTAGCTGATTTTTATCTGAGTTTTTGGTCATAGAATGCATGGGCACTGGAGGAAACTTCTTTTGTTTCTCCTAGTTGAGCTTGAATTCAAGAGTGGAAATTCTTACTCTTGATTCATCTAATTGAGCTTTCAAGGATGATATTTCCACATGTTCCTCTTCCAATGTTTCTATCCTTTTGTTGTAGGAAAATCTCCCTGCGGACAGGTAGATCGCCTCTAAGAGCTTGACCTTAACCCTAGACAGAAATATGCTTAACGTGGACACTGACTTCCTTTCAAATCTATCTAAACTAATACATGAGAAGGGAGGATAACAAAAGTACCTCTTTATCGAAGTAATTCTTGATTTTTGTTTTGTAGGTGTCTTCGGCAATCATGATTGAATGGAAAGAGAGGGAACATGAGATGGATGATTTGGCCGCTCTACGGAGTCCTCGTACGTGGGCCCCTTTTCGAGCTTGCGGCTTGCTCAAGTTCTTCAAATTACAAAAAATGAAGAGAGAGGTGTTACCGCTTGAGCATATGATTGGTCTTTGGGATGTCACGGAGCAGGGATTCCGTATCGGCACACAACTCCTAACCATTGAGTTGGAAGATGTGTACCTTTTGACCGGCCTCTCGAAAAGAGGGGTCCCCATATCTTTCACTGGGCAGAGGGCATTACCTGAGCAAGTGGACGTGTATCTGGCACGTCACTGCATTCCAGGAGCAAGGTTGGTAGGGGGCAGGATCCCTATCAAGGATATACGAGATCTGCCTCTCCGGTCTATATTATTTGCTATTACGAGCATGACAGGCAGCACTAGCACTCATCTATCATCGAGATCATAGGTGGCCTATGGTGTTCAGTGTTTGGAACCAACACTGTTCAACTGGAGTGCAATGTTCCTTCAGAATGTGAAGGAACAGATTTCACAGTGCAGGACTGGTCAGAAGCAGTTCAACTACGACTCATTTTTGGTCTCGTTTTTCCTAGAGCACATCCCTCAGATGCAACCTCAGATAGCACTGGCAGTATGACCAGTGGACGAACCTAGGATGGAGAGGTAGACTAGTCTGTCTCCAAGGCTAGTTTCAAATTCAGAGTTCCACTTCACTGGTGATTTCTTTGCCTGGATGAGACGACAATACCTCTGGATAGAGGACTTCCCTTATGTTGATGTAGACTTCTGTGGGAGTATGGAATTGATTTTTCCTACGGGGGAAGACTGGGATGAGTCAGGTAAGAGATTAAGCCATACCTTGTCTAATTTTGTTTTTTAATTTTTTTATGTATATGTTTTTTTTTGGGTATGTAAAAGAGTCTTATCAGATGTTTTGTTTCCAACATGCAGACAAGGGAGTAGTGCGCCCTGTTGATATACCAGTACCAGGGCATCGTGGAGGCGCCCCATTTGCAGCAGATCCGGTGGTGCCAGTGATGGGTCTCCGGGAGGTCAAAAGAAACCTCCAAGGCCTTACGATGGGCATCCCTCCTCTGCGGAGGGGGGATGTGCCTTTACATCTGTAGCGGCACACTGTAGGAGTACCAGAGAATGTTAATTCTCTGTTGAGGCACGTAGTGCGCACAATAGTGTGTTACTCTCATCATAACGTAGTGCGGGGAGATTAGAATCTCTCCGGTGATCATGTTTTGTATGCCTTGTCAGGCGCTGTTGTATGGGTGGAAAGCCCCAATATTTTGCTCTTTTACGCACTTTTTGATGTAAAGCAAACATTTCAGTCACGCCATATATATATATATATACAGTTTCGAGTTTTTATGATGCCGATGATTTGTACATGATGATGTCCATGATGTGTTTTAATTTACATGTAATGTACATTTTTTGCTTTCCTTGAATCTTATCTGTGGGTAGATATCGATCCATGATATAATTAGCTAACGAATCTGAAACACTATTAAGTTCTCTTGGAATGTGTCTATATTCAATGTAATCGAACATTCGTTCAAGACGATGAACTTGTAAGTGTAGACGTAGCAGGATAGGACTACGGATAGCGTAGATGCGGTTGAGTTGATAAACCATGAGTTGGGGGTCTAAGTAAATGATGATACGAGAGATACCTAGGGAGGAGGATTAGGTCAACAGTCCAATGACAACGTGGTATTCTGCCATATTGTTGGTTGCTGGTCCTAAACAGATGCCTCCTGAACTCACCACCTCATCAAACTGATAAATAACCCATGCTGCCAAAGCAATGTTCCGGGTATGTCGGTTGGCACCATCCACAAACCCAAAAAAGATAGGAAAGGTAGACGTCATCTGCGCATGAAAACAAAGGCACAGTCATGAGTGGCAACAGTAATGACTCGAGCACACGAAAGAAAAAGACACACCAAATTAAAATACAATAATGTACAAAGTACAGATGCTAGGTGATCTAGGCATAGTACTTTTTAAGGTAAAGCCCGTTTCAGGGCTCTCCCAGGGAAATTCCATCATGATCTACTAGTTCATAAGC
>ML777527.1:1325029-1339504 GCA_009831015.1 Picea engelmannii | reverse complement strand
AGAAAAAGACACACCAAATTAAAATACAATAATGTACAAAGTACAGATGCTAGGTGATCTAGGCATAGTACTTTTTAAGGTAAAGCCCGTTTCAGGGCTCTCCCAGGGAAATTCCATCATGATCTACTAGTTCATAAGCACCTTTGTGCAAAACACGCTTCACGATGTAAGGACCGTGCCACATAGGTTCTAACTTTCCTGTTCCCAATTTATAGTGTGCTTGGTCATAAACGAGGACTAAGTCTCCTTATGCAAAGGCTCGAGGTTGGACGGATTTGTCATATTGACTCTTAATTCGTTTATGATGTGCCTCATTAACGAGAGAAGCATCACGGCGTGTTTCGTCTAGCTTGGATAGATACAAGAATCGTTCTTCTTCCGCAGAAGTATGGGGCAGGAGTTCTACTTTCAATTTGAGTGATGGAATTTCACACTCGATTGGTAGTACGGATTCAATGCCATAGACCAACTAGAAAGGAGTGAATCCAGTTGAGGTTTTCACAGAAGTGCGATAGGCCCAGAGAGCGAAAAACAGTTGTAAATGACACAATGTCTTGTTTTCCCCTACCATGCATTGGATCATGGTTTTTAGGACTTTGTTGATAGCCTCAACTTGCCCATTTGCTTGAGGGTAGTAAGGGAATGAGTTTTCATGGCGAAAACCCAATTTGACATGTAACTCGCTCATCATCTGGTTTTTGAAGTGTGCACCATGGTCGGTGACAATGGCATGTGGTACACCAAAATGAGTAATGATGTGGTTGAAGAGGAAAAGAGTTGTAGTATGACCATCGTTCAGGAATGTAGGCATAGCCTCAGCCCATTTGGTGAAGTAGTCGACAATGATGATGATGTAACCGTGCCCCCCGGCTGAGGTAGGCTTACACTGCATGAAATCGATACCCCATTTGGAAAAGGGGCCGATGGCAATAATGGGGTGCAGCACAGTAGGGTGGGTGCATGCCTTCTTGTTGAAGATTTGGCAGGGTGGGCATTTTTTGACGGCCTTGATGCAATCTTTGAAAATCGAGGGCCAAAAGTAGCCGACACGTAGGATTTTTTGGGCTGTGGCCATCCCGGAAAGGTGACCACCACAGGCACCAAGGTGAAAATCGTTCAAAACACGTTCAACCTCTTCGTGAATCAGATATCGCCGAAGGATGGTGTCAATGCCACGGCGATACAAAGTGTCGCCGAGGATCAGATAACGACGAGAGTGGTGACGGATGCGTCGACGCTCTTCGTGAGAGATGTTGGGCTGGAAACATTGAGTTTGAAGGTAGAGGAGAATGTCTCCATACCAAGGGTTAGAATTGCTGATGAGGAAGAGAGATTCATCGGGGAGAGAATCTCTAGGTTCAATGTTTTCATCGGCACAAGGGAGAGCACAGATGAGATCGGCAAACACTAGGGATTTTTTAGCTTTAGCCTTTGTAAAATCGAGATCGAATTCTTGAAGAATAATGATCCATTTCGAATATTTTCCCCCAAGTACTTGACACGTCAAGACGTGGTACATGGGGTTAGAGTCTGCGATTACCGTGGTGGTGCATAATAAGATGTAGTGGTGGAATCTTTGGATAGCAATGACGGCTGCCATAGCTAGTTTCTCAACATGCGAATATCTGAGTTCGGGTCTGGATAGACTCTTGCTCAAATAATAAATCACGTGTTCTTCGCCGTTAGAGTCCTCTTGAACCAGCACCATTGCAATGGTGGAAGTAGAAGTGGCCAAGTAAAGGATATAATCTTTTGTATATTCGGGAGGATGTAACAAAGGAGCGTGGGTCAAAGCATGCTTGAGAGCGTCGAATGACCATTGGGTAGTGTCATCCCATATGAAAGGGACATTCTTTTGCAGTATCCACATTCTTTTGCAGTATCCGCATAAATCCTTTAGTGATCTCGGCATAGTTGCAGATGAAACGACGAAGAAATTTTTCTTTGCCTTGCAAACTTTGGAGTTGGGTTAAGTTGGTAGGTGGGGGTAAGGCTAGAATGGCCTTGATATTTAAGGGATCCACCCTGATCCCGTCTTTGGAGATGATGAAATCGAGGAGTCGGTCGGATTCGACAATGAAAATGCATTTATGTGGGTTCAGATGAATACGATAGAAGCGACATCGAAGAAAAATTTCCCACAAGTGACCAATGTGATCAGGTCGGTTGGATGAATGGGCGGGTAAATCATCGAGGTAAGGTTCCGCGATATGTTTGATGTCGTGGAAAGCGTACGACATGGCTCGCTGGAAAGTAGCACCAACATTTTTAATGCCAAAAGGTAGCTTTCGGTAGGCGAAAGTTCCCCAAGGGTAGATGAAGGCTGTCTTATGTTGATCAGCAGGTAAGATTTCAATCTGGTTATATCCAGAAAAGCCATCCATGAAAGAGAAGATTACGCTTCCTGTGCAATTATCAATGATCTGATCAATAAAAGGCGTAGGGTAGTTGTCCTTGGGACAAGATTTGTTGAGATCTCGATAATCTACGCAAACACGGATGGTCCCTTGTTTCTTGGAAACCGGAACGAGGTTGGAGACCCATTCCATCAAAGGGACGGGGTAGATGAAGCCAGATTTTAGAAGTTTTTCAACTTCTGCCTTTATAGCTGTGATTTTCTTGGGGTGAACCGGGCGGAGTTTCTGTCGAACCAGTTTTGCGTCAGGGTAAGTCTTGATTTCGTGTATGATGATTGAAGATTCAATCCCTAGCATTTTTTCGTAGCTCCATGCGAAGACATCGCGGAATTCCTTGAACAAAGTGGTGTAAGAAACCACTTCGTTGGGCGTGCAATTAGCACCAAGATTAATGTTTTCCACGACACCTTCTTTGACTGAAATGTCAATTGTGATTGTAGTAGAGATGTTACCCATGTTCCCCTCAGAGAAAGTATCATGTGTGAGGATAGGGGATTGTGGAGCATCGGTAACATCAGGGGGGAAGTCAGATCATATGTCTTGAACTTCTTCCAAAGGCGGAAGAAAAGAGGATCGATGGTGGTTATCATCCCAGGGAAAATCGTCAATGCTAAGCATTTCCATAATAGATTCGTCCGAAGGAAAAATGTGGGAAATGTAATCAACGACAGATGATAGGGAATCCAACCACGAGGGCACCGAATAAGTATCGGGTGCCAATGAATGTGAATTGTTGGGAGAGGGGGAGGTAGATTGGATAGCTATGTATGCGGCCTCGGCTGGGCTGAGTGGCATGGTGTCACTGAGCACATCGAATTCCAAAGGACTAGGTACAATCCAAGGATCAGATGATTCCAGGGATTGATAAGGCATAGTCGAAATCATATTGATGGCAGCAATGTGGTGTGCAGTAGGTGGAAGTGGTGTAGGGAAAGTACCCATAAGGCTAGAATCTTTCAATAATCCAACACCAACGCTTTCATACGTAACTGGGTGGTCTCCCAAAAAACGAATGTTGTTTGTGGCAGGGATGCGAGCGTCGGGTGTACAGAAGTCAAGTTGATCGATGGTGACAATTTCGCCTTGATGGGGGAATTGTACACATCGAAACACCGACGAGGCGACGACAGTCATAGCATAGAACCAACTTCTTTCGAGTAATAGGTTGTAATCGAGGGGAGCATCGACCACCTCGACATCAACGGTAACAGTTTTACCGTCCAATTGAACGGCTAGGGATTGTAGTAATCTGTGAGGATGGAAAACTCATCCATCAAAGGCGCATAACATCGTAGGGGATTTGTTAAGGGCAGGTGATTTCAAACCTTTCCAACAGGCTAGAGACATGTCACAGGTAGAGGCTCCCTCATCTAGGATAGTTCGATGAATTTGTTGATTGTGAACAACAACATCGATTTGGAAAGCTAGCTGGTGGGAGAGTCGCGGTTGATGATCGTCCAGATTAAACATGATGTAGTTTGATGACCCGAGATCGAAAGCACCAATGGCAGCTAAGAGCATCCTACGTTGGTTGGGACAGTGTTGTAGAACTTCCAACGCGGACATGGCACACGGGGCTTGGGCCAAATATTCTACAATATTGTAGTTTTGGGCAGCCCGTGAATTGGGATTGAAAGTGGATTTTCGGATGGTGCTCTTAGGAGGGCGTAATATGGAGTCAAAAGAAGGTTTCTCAATCTGAAGTGGCCCGGATGGAGGGCTAATAGACGAAGGACTAACAGAGGATGGTAAAGGATATGGCGAAGAACCGTTAGCAGTCTTCGACTTATCAGTTTTAACTGGCGTGTCATATGTCGCAGAACGAGTGGTTAGATTAATCCCGTTAAACATGTAAATGTGTGCGCTTGTTGAGGCCTCATCATGGGGTTGGTTGGAACTGCCCCCCGGCGTGGGGGTTTGTGCAACCAAAGATTGTTGTTGCGGGAAAGGCTGAGTAAGCACGGCGGGTTGCGAATTTCCCTTGAAAATTTTAGCCACTTCATCACGGTGTGGGCAATCTCGAGTGTAGTGATCGTCACCACAAATGAGACATGGGAATTTCGGTTTTCGCTGTGGTTGTTTTCCAGCAGCAGGGGTTTGCGGTTGGGTTTTGGGTTGTTCGTTGTTATTTTTCTTCTTTGTTTTCTTTCTCACTTTCTTCTTTCCCCCAGGTTGTTGTGAAGGGGTTGATTCGACCACATTCACATCAGAGACTTGAGTTTGAGGGGGGGTAGAAGAGGTTGCAGTCGAACTGGGAGTAGCCGTTGAAGCGGGCCGCTGAATCGTTCCAGTGGACTGGGTGGTAGATTGAGTTTTGACGGAGCCAATAACTCCATCTGCATGCGAAGCAGTCAATGGTTTGGATGGATCGTTAGTGGCATGGGTAGCGTTCGGTATCAACTCATACAGAGTACCGGATTGTGAATAGACTAAGTCTAAGTACTGAGCTCGGGCGATGTCTTCTTCCTCGGTGACCACACCGCCAATGGCAACATCACGAGCGATTTGGGGTAATAATGATTTTGTGAACCATTCCGCTAATAATTGGTCGGGGATGACTACTTTGATTATCCTTCGTCATCGTCTCCATTCATGGATATGATCGGAGATGTGTATGGAAGTTGTCTGACGAAGAGAGGTTAATAGTTCAGTACCCGTCTCGTATAGGATGGGCAGTTGGAAGTGTCTGAGGAAGGACATGGCGAGGGAGTTGAAATCGTGAAAAGATGCGCGTGGTAATTCAATATACCATTTTGTTGCAGAACCCGTAAGTGTTCGTTGGAAAAGACGTAAACGAATAGAGTCGTCCATGAGGGAGTTGGATGAACACCACAAATGGAAATTCATCACGTGGTTTTTTGGGTCTTCTCCGGATTTTCCATCGAATTTTGGGATATTAGAAGGAACTTTTGCTGGAATAGCTGCCAAACTAGAGAATGATAAATGGGATCATTCGTTAACCGAGAAAAGTTTGGAAGATCCAGGGTAGCCAGAAAAGGTAGTTGTCGATTAACCTGTGGGTAATGTTGGTATGGCAGAGTAACACCAGTGGGGCCCATTACCGGGTTATGTGGATAATTATAACTAGTGGGCCCTCTCATATGAGGTTGGTTTTGACCGAGGTACACAGGATTTGAGGTGTTTTGAGAAGCATGTGTGAGCGAAGGATAACCGGATGGGTTTTGTGGGTTATGGGTTGGGTTGGGCATTTGTCCATAAGGAGGTTGTTGCAGAGTCTGAGTATTTTGTCCTGCCGAGAAATGTGGGTTTCCTGAAAAAGGAACGTTCCATGGATTAGGTGCGGCAGGCACATTTTGTCCCGTGGAAGCATGCGGATTTCCTTGAAAAGGGACGCTCCACAGATTGGGTGTGGCAGACACATTTTGTCCTTGTGGTTGATGGTGGACTTCGACTTGAGGTTTCCCCCCAGCATGAGGGTGTCCCCCGAATGGAATTTTCCCTCCAGTGGGAGGATCCCCCCAGCTTGAGGTAGAGTTCTCGGGATTTGAGAGCCAGACGTAAAAGATTGACCAGTACCACCGAGCGGATTAGGGCCACCAAGACCGGTCCCTCCGGGTTGTTGGATAGGAATGGAACTTCTTGGTATAACTTGGGTAGTGGTCGTAGTGGTGCTGAAAGCATTTAGTGCCCTGTACCCAAAAGGGAGTGTAGGTCTTGGTGTTACAGGTGTGCCAATTGTGGCTTGAGTGACCACCGGATTGCCGGCGGGAATAGTTGGGATGTGAGGGACTATCGTAGATTGGGCCGTCTAAAGGGGAATAGTAGACCTTGGGCCAAGGAACGGTACGTTCAGACCAACGGGTGGTGTGGCTATAAAAGTGGTGGCACCGATAAAATTATTTGTGGGTACGATGTAGGAAAAAGATGCGTCGGCACCTTCCCCTGTTCCATAGAGATCTCGCACCAAGCGTGGTGGACTCTGAACAATGTCCACGGTCCAAAAATGGTCATTGGCTAAAGGCTTTTGAGGAGACCCATCCGAAATGTCCGGATTGATGACAACAAATTCTCCGGCAGAATTTAAGTGGAGGATCTGTCGTTCATATCCTTCCGGAATGCGGTATGCTTCCGGAGATTCCAAGACAATTCGAAAATTCTCCAAAGGGATGGGAACTTCTTCTTGGGAAGTTGTAGTGTTTTGAACCTCGCTCTGTTGAGGAGATTCCTCCATAGAATGAGGGGGTAAAGGGGTGTCTCCTTCCATATTTTCTGGAGGAAGTCCATGTAGCCTCCGCGAGCGTCGTGGAGGGTCGATGTTGGCGAAGAAGAGTCGATGGAACAAATATATGGCCAACTAGCGAAAAGAAACAACACACGCTAAAAATCTAAGAATCACAACGAAGCAAATAGGACCTTCCTTTGATGACCGTACTAGTTGGTGATGAAATCCAATGTCGCGTGATCAAGTCCAGAAGGGGTGGGGGTAGGGTGGAACAGTTACAATGGCTACCTTCTTAACAGACTTACGCCTTGGTGCAAGCTTCCACGCAGTAATTGTGGATTTACCCTCCAAGGAGCCCGAGTGAGTTTGACCAATGTCTGCTCCAGGTACAGTNTCCCGTCACCGTCACATTGTGTAAGACCCTAAAGATTATGGCTATTAAGGTTACCAATTTGCAGTCAGCCCCTGGGAGGGAACAGTCGACAGTGCGATTGGAACGTACAGGCAGGGTATCAATACCGAAATCAACTAGAAGGCGTCCATGCAGTAATTTTGGATTTACCTCAAAGTGACCCCCATAATATGATCTAACCACCACAATCAGTTAAACCACAGAGGGTTAGTCCCCGTAGCTTACCCGAATGCGACCTCGTGCGTAACCCCTGTGTGAGAGGGGGATCCCAGGCAGACTTATACGATAACTGGATTTGACTCTCCCTAACTTAGGATGATAATGTTTTTTTTGGAAACTTTGGAGAGTTATGCTCACAGCCTAATCCAAATTACTACACCTATTCTACTGTTGGTGGAGGATCCTAGCAAAGAAAAAGTTCTAGATAATTTTAATTAGCGTTGATTTTTATGGTTGTTCTTTATGCAAAAAGGGGTGTATGGAAGTGAAACAAATGGAATTATGACTCAGACCCAAAGAATGCATCGAATATGATAAGCAGTCATTTTCTTTCGATGAACGTCTATCTAAGGGAGAGAGAGAGTTCTTTTCACTTAACAAGCACAAATACGGAGTGTCCTCAAATGATTCTTTTTCTCAATCAAATCCTGATGTAATGCAAAAAAATTTAAATGCCTTCCAATATGCACAATCAATCATGGAGATGCTTTTTCATTGTTCGTATATGAGTTAAAGATCAATCAACATAATGCGTGTCTTGCTAATTGTCTTTGTATGAATGGAAATCAAACTAGCACAAGCTAAAGTCATACAAACAATGCACCCTTTCGTTGCAATTAAAACGAAAAGCGAAAGAAAAGAAACAATCAAAGATAAAACAAAATTCACACCCAAAAAGAAAAAGTTGAAGAACAATGACCTTGACTCGAATAAAGAGGTCTGTAGGCCTTTGATGACCTTCACCAAGGTTTTTACTCAGCTGATGAGGAGAGAAAAACAATGCATGGGTTTTAAACTTTGCTCAACAGGAAAGACTTGAATGAAAATAGTGAAGAAGGCTACAAGATCTAAATAGTGAGGTGCTTATTCTTCAATCAAAAGATAGATGTCAAGGTTGAAAAGGAAGAAACACTGACTCACAAGGTTACTTAGCAGAGGAAACACAGAGGCAAAATCCAAAAAAATGCAATTCTGGAAGATTTTTGAGCCAAAGAGGGTTGGCGCTTTGTTGCCAAGGGAAAGGAGCTTTATAGCACTCTGTGCAAATCCATTAGGAGTGTTGGCACTCTGTTAACACTAGGACAGGGGCGCCAGGGTCTGAAACTCCAAAAATTGTCGAAAAAATAAAAAAATTGCAATCCAATTTCGACAATTATGCTGAGTGTGATGGGGTAGGGAGCCAATCAGCTCATGAAACCAATAAAAAGAGGAGTGAACCAGGTCTGAAACAACCAAGGGATAGAACTAGGTCAATGAGGAGAAATTGAAATAAGAAATTTTGAATTTGAGGCTATCTCCCCAGCGGAGTCGCCAATTTCTGTTCTAGGAAAATCTCCCTGCGGACAGGTAGATCGCCTCTAAGAGATTGACCTTAACCCTAGATAGAAAAATGATTAATGTGGACACTGACTTCATTTCAAATCTATCTAAACTAATACATGAGAAGGAAGGATAACAGAAGTACCTCTTTATCGATGTTTGTCCCTACACGCTCCGAGTTGCGCTCCAATCCTTTGCTTCTCGCTAAGTTCTGCAGACAAACAAGATACGACTACTTCCTACTCTATTGATATTAGCTTGAAAATAGATCTATCAATTAATGATAAGTTCATGTAAAATCAGACACAAACTAGAAAGAAACAGGCCAAGCGTGTCATATTAATGAGAATAACGACAACAGTACTTACAATCGTGGATGCGAGTGCGACAGCTTCGTCGAGTCCCCTTCGTCTAACCCTTGCTCAAAAGATCCACAACCTGGCTGACAACAGCTTCACTGATCACTTCTCCTTTGGCTGACTGTGTGTTTCCTATGAGATCATAGGTTTCATGCTAGCAATTCTTCCCCCCTTTCCACCATCATAGAGCTTGCTTATATAGGTTGGGAGGAGTCTAACCTCTTGAGTTATGTTTAGAACAAGTTGGGAACCTCCTCCTTATATCAGATATCTCTTGATGAAACCAAGAATTCGAGTACAACTGCCTCCTAATCTCGAAAGATCCTTTCCTCATTCTCCTCAACGGGTTAACAACTGACCTAGATTAGGGAGCGCTCCTTAAAAAGGGGCATCAGAGTGCTAGAACGCTCCCTGAGAAGCTTAAGGGGAGCGCCAACACTTCAAACATGGGCAACGCTCCTTCAGAGGGGTGAGGAAGCGTTATAACGCTCCCTGAGGCCTTATAGGGGAGCGCCAGCGCTCCTAAGGCTGTTTTAGGGGAGCGTTCACCCTCAAAACTCTTGATTGAAAGCCCTTTTTAGGTGTTAAGAGTTACCTGACTCCAGTGAACCAGTTCTCCTTCTTCAAACCAAGTAAATCATATGTTTTAAGTGTCTCCTTAGTGTCGTCATCATGGAAGTATGCTTAAACAATATTTGCGACACTTGTAACCAACTTGCGACACTTGCGGAAGTTGTAAGGAAGTTGCGACACTTACGACAATTGAGAGGAATATGCGACACTTATCCAGTTGAGCAATTTTGACATGTAACAATTTACCCTCTTGATTCGTGGCCTTAAATGCTTCAACTTCTTTGGTCAAGTTATGTATATTGTCCTTTAGCTGATTTTTATCTGAGTTTTTGGTCATAGAATGCATGGGCACTGGAGGAAACTTATTTTGTTTCTCCTAGTTGAGCTTGAATTCAAGAGTGGAAATTCTTACTCTTGATTCATCCAATTGAGATTTCAAGGATGATATTTCCACATGTTCCTCTTCCAATGTTTCTATCCTTTCTTTGAGGGATTTATTGGATGCATGTTAGGAATATTTGTCCATGTTAAAAAATTTAATCTCCCCTTCCAATAGCTTATTTTCTATAGATAGATTTTGCAATGCAACTAACTTGGTTTAGTTTAGGTTCCTAATTTTCTCTTGATTCTCTCTCAAAATGTGAATAGCTTCAACAATTTTTTAAGGATCCTTCCAAAGTGAGACAATATTTTCTTCCAATACCCCCTTTTCAACCTCCAAGGCCTTTAATTTTATAGTCAAGAACTTATTTTACGATAGTATGGACCCTAATTTCCTCTTGAACTTATTATTTTCAAATGAAAATTTGACATAGCCATCATAATATATCATATTGGATCTCTTGTCTAACTTAATGATATGAATATGAGGAAATTAAGTGGTTTTTATTTTGACTTTAGTTGCTCTCCAATCCTCTTATTTCATATTTCCATTAGGCTTGGAAACTATATGCTCAAATATAGTCAAGGTGAGCTCACCTGTGAGACCATCATACATAAGAAGTAGACTAGGTTGTGAAAGAGGCTCATCAATCTCCAAGGCTAAGAGGGATACCTTGGTATTCTTATTGTACTCCTTTCCCTTCTTGATGATATCATATGGATCTATGGATTTAGTGGCTAAATATTCTCAAATAGAGGAAGGGAAGAGATGGTCTATTCAGAGGTCTGAGAACTAGGTGTGCTAGGGAATACTCTTGGAAAGGATATAATAATATTTTTTGACAACTTAGTGTAACACCCTGTTTCCCCTAGATTGTAAATATAACTAGACTGGCCAAGGACTATGGAAAACTCATAAGTATGAATATGTGATGTAAATGGACCTGCAGGAAGAGGTCAATGAATGTGAATAATAATTTGAATTTATTTCAGAACTGCTGAGAGGAGATGTGTAGAAAAGAGACCACGATGGCGGTGGAAGGCTCCTGAAAAGGTGGCGTTAACTTCCACCCTGAATGAATACCGTATTTGGACTCCACTGGCCTGGAGAACCAAAAGCGGCTCGCTGGCCCCCAAATTTAATGTCTCGCAGGCTGGTAGGCGGGCGACTTGATGAGGGATGGGATGGTGAACCACCCCTCTGTAGAGCTGTCAGGCCTGATCGGCGCGAGGGAAATCGTGCCACACATGACCTCGCGAGAGGATAAGGAGTATGGCAGAAACGATGGAAGGGGGGAAGACGCGAGGGGAAACTCTGGAAATTTTTATGCAGAGTGAGTGATAGAAGAGAGGAAGGATTGCCACCTTCGCTCCTGGTCACTGGCAGGTGGAGAGACGCAGTCTCAGAGCATCGTGGTCTCAGCTCTAGGGTGGCTAGTGGTAAATCCATTGGGAGTCGTTGAGCCTACGGTTGGGTGAAAACGAGCACCCCTCTCAGTAGTCGCACCCACATTAGGTGTTATATTCTGATAAGTATTTTATAGCTATATTGCATCTTGAAATTCATAGACTGGTATATATATATATATGCTCATAGAACTGGGAAATTGTAAATGATTTCAGTGTTAGAATGTCGATGCAGTGTTTGATAATGAATATATATATGCTTATAATAGAGGAAACCAGGCATGATTTATGTTGATAAATGGATTTGATTATGCGTGAGTTGAACCAAGTTAGAATTCCAGTTCCTCTTCGGGAGTTTGTTTCCCTTTGTCTGTATCCAGGAATGCCTTGGGTTTCATCTCTTCACAGAGATTCCCTTCTTAGAAAGGATTACCAAGAACCGGGAAAAAGGACTTGGATGTGCAAGCCTTAGAAACCATGTATGAAGAGGAATGACCCTCTTCAAAATCCTGAAGTAGCGGCATAAGGATAAGTATTGATCAACGGATGAGATCCTGTCGGGGAACCTGCGGTCATTCATGATTGTTAAATCGAAGGAACGAACGAGGGCGTTAATTTCCTTAACCCCTTTTTTTTTCCTCTATCTTCGTGGACAGTGAGGAAATATGAATTGTAGACCCCCAGGCTCCATGAGAAAATCTGTACCGTTGATTTTTCCACGTCCAAAGAGCAGTAGAAAAGGGTGTAGCATTGGGACCGATCTGAATCGTCAGATCTGAACTAGGAATCCCGACAGTCGTTAGATCTTTATGGAGATAGACGAGGGTTAAGCCTCGTGAATGGGGGAAAATGGATCTGAGCCATCCATCCGAGGAGGACAGGTGGCAGAGATCCAGGGAACTCATGAACTCGGAGGTTCGCGAGATGGGAGTCCAAAAGTTGGATGGTCCAAGTCGTGAGTGGCGAAGCCACGAAAGGATCTGAGCCGTCCATCCGAGGAGGACAGGTGGCAGAGACCCAGGGATCTCGCTACCTCGGAGGTTTGCGAGGTAAGAGCCCAAAATTTTGATGCTCCAAGTCGCGAGTGGTGAAGCCACGAGAGGATAAGGACCGTCCATCTGAGGAGGACAGGTGGCAGAGATCCGGGGATATCACTACCTCAGAGGTTCGCAAGGTAAGAGCCCAAAGTTTGGATGCTCCAAGTCGCGAGTGGCGAAGCCATGAGAGGATCAGGACCATCCATCCGAGGAGGACAGGTGGCAGAGATCCAGGGATCTCGCTACCTCGGAGGTTCGCGAGGTAAGAGCCCAAAGTTTGGATGCTCCAAGTCGCGAGTAGCGAAGTGGAGAGATGTTGTGAGCCGTCCATCTGAAGAGGATAGGTGTCAGAGATCGAGAGATATCATGAACTCGGGAGTTTGCAGGGTGAACGCCCAAGTGTTTGGTGTTAAAAGTCGCAAGACGCGAGGTCACGAAGTAGCGAAGTGGTGAGAGGTTGTGAGCCGTCCATCTGAAGAGGACAGGTGTTAGAGATCAAGAGATCTCGCGAACTCGGGAGTTCGCAGGGTGAACACCCAAGTGTTTGGTGTTAAAAGTCGTGAGACGCGAGGTCACGAACTAATGAAGTGGTGAGAGGCTAGGAGCCGTCCATCTGAGGAGGACAGGTGGAGGAGATCAAGAGATCTCGTGAACTCGGGAGTTCGCAGGGTGAACGCCCAAGTATTGGGTATTCAAAGTCACGAGGACGCGAGAAGCGAGAAGGTAATAACCATTAGATCTGGATCACGGGAAGATCGTTGGATCCGCACATGGGATCATGTATCGGAGCCTCGTGAGAAAAGGCCCAAGAGTTTGGCTACGGGGATCACGAGATTGTGAGAGGCAATATCCTGACAGCTAGAGGCAGTGTGGGCCATAGCGGAGCGCGAGTGGAATACAGGTGGCACGAAACCCTCGGGATCTCGCCGCGAGAAGTCCGGAAGTATTGGTGTTATGATTCGCGAGTCACGAAATGTCGAGAGCAAGGTTCGTGTGGATGCGTGGCAGAGCATAAGGTGGGACCCGGGTGGTCGACAGGTGGACACGTGGTGCCTGGAGATAGAAGTCAACATTCCATTGAATTCTCGCATCTCGGGAATTCGCGGAATAGGAAGGTGAAAGTTCGACAGTTCAACCTACGAGGTCGCGAGTAGCGAAATCCTTCAGGGAAAAGTCAGCGAGTTGACTGACGATCAGGTCTCGGGGATCCGAGAACCCAGTGTTCAATCGTTGAACTCGCGAAGTCATTAGTTCTGATTCCCCGATAAATCAAGGAAGAGGGATCGCACGAGAGAACTGTGGGAGAAGATTTCTCGATAGGGAAATAGAAGAACCTTGGAGTTCTTCCACGGTTATGTATAGAGAGTCAGGTAGGTAAATAAAAGACCTGTGAATCGGGGATTCTCATTGTTGAGAAAACAATGAAATTTTTTGATTATAGGTAGTGGGTGTGTTACAAAGTGGTATCAGAGCATGGTTACAACACTCAGCCTGATTGGGCTCATGCACCAGTCGCACATAAACCTCGTTCGAAACACTCCTATGAGGAGTAACCCCCTGACTTAACTATCTTGTCCAAGAATTAAAACTTGAAATATGAAAACCCGACTGTGTATGCATGAGAAAGAGTTATGAAACTATGTGCACATTATAAAATGAATTTAACTCTGGACTAATAGCCAGCGTTTTTCTGTTCACTCCAGCGGACGATCAATCACAGGAAGCTACAAACGCAGCATATGGTGACTCACCAAGAGGTGGGAGAAGGCTCCCACAACAGAGATGAGGAGTCTGATGAAAGAAGAGAAATAGGAACCCCTCCAGACCTAGCTGAGACTGTGAGGAGTCTCATGGTCGAATTGCAAAGCTACAAGGCCGATAATGAAAGAATGATGAAAGAATAAGAAAAGAAAACCGAGATCAATGCAGTTTTACTGTAGAGCTTATCCGACCTACAACGAAAAATGTAGCATCAACCTGAGATGCAGAATCATGGTTGTATCAGTGGTCATACTGAGAGAAGAACGTCAAGAAAGGTCCACCCCAGAGGTAAAGGACCAGTGCCAGACGATTCCACTGAGAAGGAAGCTGGCGATTCAGAAGGCTCTTCCAGCAGCAGGACCAGTTCCTATTCTCAAAAGAAACAGAAGAAGCAAAAGACTTCTAA
>ML777527.1:1287995-1320822 GCA_009831015.1 Picea engelmannii | reverse complement strand
GGCTTGATGAGGGATGGGATGGTGAACCACCCATTCGTAGAGTCGTCAGGCCTGATCAGCATGAGGGAAATCATGCCACACGCAACCTCGCAAGAGGATAAGGTGTATGGCAGAAACAATGGAAGGGGGGCAGACGCGAGGGGAAACTCTGGAAATTTTTACGCAGAGTGAGTGATAGCAGAGAGGAAGGATTGCAACTTTCACTCCTGGTCACTGGTAGGCATAGAGACACAGTCTCAGAGCATCGTGGTCTCATCTCGGGGGTGGCTAGTGGTAAATCCGTTGGGAGTCGCTGAGCCTACGGTTGGGTGGAAACGAGCACCCCTCTCAGTAGTCGCACCCACATCGGGTGTTATATTCTGATAAGTTTTTTATAGCTATATTGCATCTTGAAATTCATATACTGGTATATATATATATATGCTCATAGAACTAGGAAATTGTAAATTATTTCAGTGTTAGAATGTCGATGCAGTGTTTGATAAGAATGAATAGATATATGCTTATAATAGAGGAAACCAGGCATGATTTATGTTGATAAATGGATTTGATTATGCGTGAGTTGAACCAAGTCAGACTTCCAGTTCCTCTTCGGGAGTTTGTTTCCCTTTGTTTGTATCCAGGAATTCCCTGGGTTTGATCTCTTCATAGAGATTCCCTTCTTAGAAAGGCTTACCAAGAACCGGGAAAAAGGACTTGGATGTGCAAGCCTTAGCAACCCTGTATGAAGAGGAATGACCCTCTTCAAAATCCTGAAGTAGTAGCGTAAGGATAAGTATTGATCAACGGATGAGATCCTATCGGGGAACCTGCGGTCATTCACGACTGTTAAATCGAAGGAACGAACGAGGGCGTTAATTGCCTTAACCCCCTTTTGTTTCCTCTATCTTCGTGGACAGTGATGAAATCTAAATCGTAGCCCCCAAGCTCCATGAGAACATCTAGACCGTTGATTTTTCCACGTCCAAAGAGTAGTAGAAAAGGGCACGACATCGCGACCGATCTGAATCGTCAGATCTAAACTAGGAATCCTGACAGTCGTTAGATATTTAGGGAGATAGACGAGGGTTAAGCCTCGTGAATGGGGGAAAATGGATCCGAGCCGTCCATCTGAGGAGGACAGGTGGCAGAGATCCAAGGAACTCGTGAACTCGGAGGTTCATGAGATGGGAGTCCAAAAGTTGGATGTTCCAAGTCACGAGTGGCGAAGCCACGAAAGGATCTGAGCCGTCCATCCGAGGAGGACAGGTCGCAGAGACCCAGGGATCTCGCTACCTCGGAGGTTCACGAGGTAAGAGCCCAAAATTTGGATGCTCCAAGTTGCGAGTGGCAAAGCCACGAGAGGATCAGGACCGTCCATCCGAGGAGGACAGGTGGCAGAGATCCGGGGATCTCGCTACCTCGGAGGTTCGCAAGGTAAGAGCCCAAAGTTTGGATGCTCCAAGTCGCGAGTGGCGAAGCCACGAGAGGATCAGGACCGTCCATCCGAGGAGGACAGGTGGAAGAGATCTAGGGGTCTCGCTACCTTAGAGATTCACGAGGTAAGAGCCCAAAGTTTGGATGCTCCAAGTCGCGAGTAGCGAAGTGGCGAGAGGCTGTGAGCCGTCCATTTGAAGAGGACATGTGTCAGAGATCGAGAGATCTCGCAAACTCGGGAGTTCGTAGGGTGAACGCCCAAGTGTTTGGTATTAAAATTCGCGAGACGCAAGGTCACGAAGTAGAGAAGTGGCGAGAGGCTGTGAGCCGTCCATCTGAAGAGGACAGGTGTCAGAGATCGAGAGATCTTGCGAACTCGGGAGTTCACAGGGTGAACGCCCAAGTGTTTGGTGTTAAAAGTCAATAGATGCGAGGTCACGAAGCAGCGAAGTGGCGAGAGGCTAGGAGCCATCCATCTGAGGAGGACAGGTGGAGGAGATCAAGAGATCTCGCGAACTCGGGAGTTCGCAGGCTGAACGCCCAAGTATTGGGTATTCAAAGTCACGAGGACGCGAGAAGCGAGAAGGTAATAACCGTTGGATCCGGATCGCAGGAAGACCATTGGATCCGTACATGGGATCGGGTATCGGAGCCTCGCGAGAAAAGGCCCGAGAGTTTGGCTACCGGGATCGTGAGATTGCGAGAGGCGATATCCTAACAGCTGGAGGTAGTGTGGGCCATAGCGGAGCACGAGTGGAATACACGTGGCACGAAACCCTCGGGATCTCGCCGCAAGAAGTCCCGAAGTATTGGTGTTAGGATTCACGAGTCGTGAAGTCCCGAGAGCAAGGTTTGTGTGGATGTGTGGCAGAGCATAAGGTGGGACCCGCATGGTCAACGGGTGGACACGTGCTGCCTGGAGATAGAAGTCAACATTCCGTTGAATTCTCACATCTCGTGGATTCGCGGAATAGGAAGGTGAAAGTTCGACAGTTCGACCTACGAGGTCGCGAGTAGCGAAGTCCTTCAAGGAAAAGTCAGCAAGTTGACTGACCATCGGGTCTCAGGGATCCGAGAACCCAGTGTTCAACCATTGAACTCGCAAAGTCACGAGTTCTGATTCCCCGATAAATCAAGGAAGGGGGATCACATGAGAGAACTGTGGGAGCAGATTTCCCGATAGGGAAATAGAAGAACCTTGGAGTTCTTCCACGGTTATGTACAAAGAGTCAGGTAGGTAAATAGAAGACCTGTGAATCGGGGATTCTCATTGTTGAGAAAACAACGATTTTTTTTTATTATAGGTAGTGGGTGTGTTACACTTAGAGTGAGTAGGAGTGGATTGAGTGGATTGGTAAATTTGAGAAACACCTCCCACAATTTCTAGCAAGATATGTTTTGGGGTGTTTTATGCTTTTCCTTATGTTTCAAGAGAACCGATTTCATATTTCTTGGCCTAAGGCTCTACTCCATTTTTCCCATTTTCCTTTTTTCATTTATTTTCCTCTTCTAAATTTCATACCTCTTGGTTCTATGCTCCTTTGATTGGTTGAACTTTATCCTCTCCTCATGTCTTTCCTATCGTTATTTCTAATACAACCATGACTTATATCGTTTCCTCTCTAGTTTCTTTCTTGGCCTCATGCTTCATAGATATTTCTTGATGCAATCCATACAATTTTTCATACATGTCCTCTTCTGTATTCTTTATTTCTTCTTCCCCTTCTTCCTCCCATTTTTCTTCTATAAATATAGTCTCTAGAGGCTCTTTGGCTTGAATGTGTTCCTAAATGAGGGGAACTCCTTCATGAGACTATACCTCTTTTGTCTCATCTTGGCCTATTCTTGCTAGTTGTCGGGTCTCCATTTTGACATCATTTTAACTGTTAATTAACCCTCTTATGTACCTTTTTCCTTACTCTTTTTAACAAAATAACCCTCCATTACCATTTTATTCAACATTTATACACGGTTTATTTGATAAGGAGAAATTAAGGTAAATGAAGACTATTTTGTGAATATTTTCTTGATTTTTGATAACTTAAGAAACAACTAAAGTATATTTATGATATATCTAATTGTATATGCTTCAAGTTGTCAATGAAACCTCTAGTAGAGCATCATAAAAACTATATCTAGCAATATCATGAGTTTGAACTAATAGTGGAATTTTGAGTATCCAATAGCTCGAAGATGACCTAGATATCATGTAGTTATTCTAGAAGCTATAAGCCATATGGTGAAAATGATTGGTCAAATCAAGATTGCTACAGTCATATCATAAATAAATCATAATTGAAAAAAAATAATTATATTAGTTGGAATTATATTTCAATTTGTTTTGGTAAACTCATGAATATGGATAGTCATGGATTTCAATTTCATTAATATGATACAGATATAAACATAATTGATGTGACCTTTGGATTCGTCCTCCAAGAGGTCTCTTGGAATTTCGATGATGGTTTGTTTCATATTCCTTCATTCGAGTAAAACTAAGATATTACATTTCCAACATTCCCCCCTTTAATCAAAAGGGGTGTATGTGAGTCCAAGAAGAGAGCTAAAATATGGATGTGGACAACTCAAATTTGGAAGTGGACGTCTGCCAATGTCTGAATGTTGTCTCTAAATCTAGTGAATCTAGTGGTTTTAGGATGAACACAGACCAAAAGGGTAGAATAATATTGTGTCTTCTACTAAATGGTAGTGGTGATTTAAGGTAGACCACAAACCAATCTAGTGGTTTATGGATGACTACAAACTTTGGAACTTGGATCTATGGCTCAATGGTTCTCGGAATTTCCTAAGTTGATAGAAGTTGGAATTTGATGTCTTCTACTAATTGGAAGTGCTCTTGAGTGTTTGTTTAAACCTTACCATAAAATTTTCTCTAGTAGAAGCTCTAAGTCTTATACTAACTGGAGGTTTAAGGGAAAAAATGTTGTCTAGAGAAATTTGTATGTCTTCTATTAAGTGGAGGTTTAAGGAAAACCAAAAACCAACCTGGTGGTTTTGGGATTACCACAAAAAACATTACACGTGCTTATTACCGATTGATTGATAGGACTTAGAAACTTGAAACTTGACGGTCAATCATTGATGTTATTCCACCATGTCAGGGACAGGTGAGAACATGAAAATCCTTTCACTGCAATATGCATCAATACTCAATAATGAATTATTCAGTATGATTGATATACCATTGCCAATAAGTGATGCACCCATAGAGGTCCTTTATTCTTGCATGTTTCTTGTGTTTATAACATCTATTTGAAGGATGATTGTGTTTTTTGCAATCTCAAAAGGATGAAAATTGAAGCATTGATCTTCCATGTGACCAACTATATGGAAATGTTGTCATTGAAAAATCTACTCTTGAATTGGAGTAAGTGAAAATGAACCTTCTTGTAGCAATCCATCACTCTAGAACTAGATCGGTTTGGTATAATCTAGAATATGAAAGGTGACTTCCTTTTCATATCCAATAACATTTGTGTGCTTATTGTTCTTGATTTATTGCCAGGTTCTAATGACTTTCTAGAAAGTAGACCATTGAACTTGATTATGCACAACTTTATCTTCCTCTTCACTTGTATCTGAAGTTGTCTCATTGAGTTGATCTTGCACTGGTTGTTGATCAGGATCATTGTTATAGCATCATTTCCATTATACATGCAAATGATGACTCATTGGCCTATGTTACATCCTTTTCCCTTCTTGTAGGAATTAAATGCCCTTTCTCCTTCTCAAAAACTTATTTAAAAACCCCATTTAAAAACCCCATTTATCAAAGTGTACACAACTTTCTTCAAAGAAACTCATGTAAGTATGTGGGTTCCCTGTTAGCATCCCACGTACATGTTAATTTTGGCTCAAAAAATATAATCCTGACATTTTGGGAGGCATTTATGGGATTTTTCATTCCATATCTTCCTAAATCCCATACATAAGGACTCCAACCATCAAAAAATACTATAAAAGAGAGCCTTGGGGTGGAGGAAAAAGATAATCAAGAAATTCATCCTCATGCTAGAATTTGAAGATTGTTCTGCAAGTGCCCTATTTCCCTAGTATTTGAGTTGTCTCCTCTGCCTAGAAACCCTCATTTCCAGAATTTGCATTCTCCTTATCTTGTTAGGAAGAACAACTTTGTCTTCCTTGGACCTACTAGATTGCAGAGTGTTGGAGGAAATTGGATCCTCGTTTCGGGACCATGCCACAATGGTTACAAGTTGTAACCAACCCCTTTTGTTGTCATTAATAAAAGGATCTCTCATCCTCATCCATATTTTGTGTTTATTTATATTTTATATAAGATTACATGTATATTGTATTAAATCTAACATCTAATTTGAATTGGTTATATTCAGTTAGTTGCAGATAATTACTTTCTTGATGTTGCATACTTCATTTTTTGTAGGAATTTTAGAGGGTTCTTGTGAAGGAACTATTGGAGTTACTTCACACACACCTAGGATTTCTTTTTCCTAATGTTTTTATTTGTTTATTAGTCATAATTAGTCATTATCCAGTCTCCTGTATTTTAGGAGAGAATATTCCACCTAGAGAATATTCTCTTTTAGTTCACACTTCAGTTTGACTAGTTGAGTTGAATTTAGATGTTGCATTGGGATCGTCACCATGCAACATTGGGATCATCACCATGATAATTATACCTTGCCTTGGTATCATCACAAAAGTGGCACATTAGCCTTGATTCCTTGATTTAACTCCTCACTACTTTCTGTTCAGTCAGTTAATTGAAGACTAGTTGACTAGTTAACTCAACTAGGTGGTAGTTCACTCTCGTAACTGCCTGAGAGACTAGAATAGGTGGCAGTTCACTCCCGTAACTATTTGTGTGTGTCCAGATCACTCTATTCCACCACTATGGAGACTTGGTTCACCTCAATTTGAACTCATTGATTTATACAAAGTATATCATGTGTAAATTATTCATTATTCACAACGATTAATGAGAATTCTTCCATTCGTTCTCTCCTTCTTCTTCTTTTTCCAATTGTCTCTGAAAATGTGTGTATTATTGTTTATCTAGATCTATTCTGTGTAGGTTCAACACATTTACATGGTATCAGAGCTGACAGACTTCTAAGAAAAATCTACACCAAAATTTTTGCAAGTACAAAAGATTGAAGACAGCGGAAAGATGGAATTCCAAAAAGAATTCATTCTTACACCTTACAACTATTTTGCATGGAAGGAGAAAATAGACACACATCTCCAATCCATAGGGTTGTATAGATTAACCATGAATATATATATAGAACCAACATCATCCATAGAAAAATCCAAGTACTTAAATCGCATGGATGATGCACTCGGAACAATTTGCAGTCTTATTTCTCCCAATCTCCTTTTTCACATATCTTGCTGTAAGACTCCCAATGAAGCCTGGAAAATATTGGAAGGGATCTTTGGAAAATAGGATGAGATGAGGGGACACATGCTGGAGGTGGAGATGCTCACATTGGATCCAAAAAGATTCGAAAATATCCAAGATTTCTTTACAAAATTCAAGGATTTATTGTCCCAACTCAAAGCTTGCGAGGTTGTTAAATCAAAGGAGAAGAAACAAATGGTTCTCACCATTCTCTCCAAGAGTGGTCCTGAATTCTTAGTATTCGTATCTACATTCCATAATATCATATTCGCCTCTAGAGCCTCCTGGAAGATGCCTTCTCTCGAGGACTTTATTGAATCCCTGACACAAGAGCAAACCAAGCTCATCAACATGGGCGCAATCAAAGGCCCAAGGGTGCATGCACTTACTGTGCATGATGGCAGCCAAAAATATCATAAATCTAAAGATAAATATAAGAGGAAATATCATGAACATACAAAGAAGGAAGGGTACACAAAACCCTTCACCGATGTCTCCGGATCCAAAGGAGAAAAGGGAAGAAAAGGAGAGAAATGCACATATTGTCACAAAGGATTCCATTCGGAATCCGCATGCATGCAAAAAAAAATAGATCTAATGTCTCGGATACTTCAGCAAAACAAACTTGGAGATCGCATCCAGGAAGGTGCAAAGAAGAAGAAGCCAAAATATTTGAATTCCAAGAAAGGCAATTCTAGCCATGCCTTGATTTCCATCAACTCCTCTCCCGATGCTTGGATCGTAGACTCAAGAGCATCACATCACATGGTTGCCTCAGAAGCAGTATATTCTTCATTGGATGCATGCAAATTTCCTCCTATTCTGATGGGGGAAAACTCTTCTGTCGAAGTCACCGGCAAAGGAAGAATTGAACTCACCAACGGAAGCTTCGAGAACATGTTGCATGTTCCCAAGATTTATGTCAACCTTGTCTCTGTGTATCAGATGATGAATTCCGACACCGGAAAGAAATTCATATTCACACCAAATTTAGTGGACATATACAACATGCAAACGAACTCCAGGGTTGCTACTAGTGAGGTAAATCATCAGTCTAGATTGTATACATTTTCTAAATTCTTTGAACCCGATTTTGCTTTACTACTTACTCATGCTGATGAAAGTAGTAGGATATGGCATGAAAGGTTTGGACATTTGAATTTCAGATACATGCAACATCTTAGCAAGAACAAATTATTTGATGGTCTACCAGACATCCATTTCTCCAAGGGAGTATGTGAGGGATGTGTTCTCGGAAAACACCCTCAAGAGAAATTCGACAAGGGAAAGTCTCAGTGAGATTCTGCAACTTTAGATCTGATCCATAGTGACCTCATGGGTTCTTTTCCGCATCCATCAATCAGCAAAGCAAGGTTTTCTCTCATTTTTGTTGATGATTTCTCACGTTTTACACCTCAAATATTTCAAATCTTTGGTTGATTCACAGTACGAAAAGAAGATCAAAGTCCTCCAAACTAATAACGAGGGAGAGTATGTGAATCATGAGATCCATAATATTTTCCATGAGGTAGGGATCCAGTTGCAACACATGGTTCCCTATACTCCGCAGCAAAATGGAGTTGCTGAGCGGAAAAATAGATCTGTAAAGGAGATGGCATCTTGGATGTTGCATGCAAAGTCACTACCATGGAGACTATGGGCCGAAGCACTTAAATATGAAAAATACATCCAAAATATATATCCTCATAGATCTTTGAAGGATAAGACCCCCTACGAGGCTTGGAGTGGCCTCAAACCAGAAGTGACCCACTTTCGCATTTTTGGTTCACGTGCATGGGCCCGGATTCCCTCTAAAAAGAGGAAGGCACTTGATCCACAAAGCACTGAGTGCATTTTTGTTGGATACCCCGATGGTGTGAAGGGATATCAACTTGTTGATCTTTCCTCAGACTGTCTCATCATTGAGCATAGTGTCCAATTCGAGGAAATTCTCTCTCATGTACCTCAACAGCCGCATGCAGACACCTTCACTCTTCCACCTGTTCGAGATGATGAACATGCACCTGTCGACTCTTCTTCAGATGAGAGTTCTGATATAGAGGATTCAGATGATTCAGATTTAGATTCAGAGTCAGTACAGTCGGATGCAGAGTCAGAGCATCTAGATGCAGTTGTAGAGCCAGAGCAGAGGCCCAAGTGGGCACAAACGACTCTTCAGGATGCATGGGATCTCGTCATTTATCCAACCAATACTAGGAGGACTCGATTTGATTTCGAGGAGCCTCCTGTTTCACTCACTACCACTGAACCATTTCCCTCTAAGCATCTTTTCTTGGTCCAGTCTTCAGATCCACAGTCTTATGGTGAGGCTGTTGGAAATCCCTTTTAGGAATCCGCCATGCACGAGGAGTACAACTCCCTCCTCGAGAACTAGACTTGGAATCTGGTTCCCCTTCCTTCTGGGAGGAAAATTTTCAGATGCAGATGGGTCTACAGGACCAAGAGCATAGTGGATGGACAGATCATTAGATACAAAGCCAGGCTTGTCACCAAAGGCTTTCAGCAGGTTCATGGTATTGACTATGATGAGACCTTCACTCCAGTAGCGAATATGGATTCCATACGATTGTCACTTGCCATTGCGGAAGCCAAGGGATGGGAAGTCCATCAAATGGATGTGAAGAATACATTTCTTCACTGTGATTTCTCTAAGGAGATCTACATGGAATAGCCCCAGGGATTTATGCAGGACTCATCTTTGGTCTATCAACTGAAGAAGTCACTTTATGGCCTCAAACAGGCTTTGAGGGCATGGTATGCCAAGATGGACTCCTACCTGTTGTCACAGAACTTTGTACATTGTAAATCAGACCCGAATGTATACATGCTCAGGACGGTTGATTCACTTCTACTTTTAGTTATGTATGTCGATGATTTGCTAATCACCGGTTGCTCGACTTCGGCAATTGCTGCAATCAAGAGGATTCTTCATGACTGGTTTTTGATGATGGACATGGGTCCACTACACTTCTTCCTTGGACTTGAGATCAGTCAAGATGCATCAGGCATCAAACTGTCTCAAGCCAAGTATGCACGAGATCTCCTTGAGAGATTTCCCATGATAGACTACAAGTCTGCTCCGACTCCTTTCCTATCAGGAGTCAAACTTGAGGATGGCGGGGAGACCGCACTGGTTGACAGCACATTGTTCAGACAGCTAGTGGGGAGCTTTTTGTATCTCACACACTCCAGACCAGACCTCTCATATGCAATTGGTGTAGTTTCCAAGTTCATTCAAGAGCCGCATGAGCTACATTGGAAAGATGCAAAGCGTATCCTTTGATACGTATAGGGCACCATCACCTTTGGGATTCATTATGCATTAGAATCTACATTAGATCTCATTGTGTTTACTGATTCCGACTGGGTTGGCAATACCATTGATCGAAAGTACACATCTGGTTACTCACTCAATCTTGGTTCCAAGCCTATCTATTGGTTGAGCAAGAAGCAAGTTGCCATTGCTCTACCTTCAGTCGAGGCAGAGTACAGAGGGGTAGTTAACATAACCATTCAACCTATGTGGCTACAACATTTTCTCACTAATTTGGGAATTCAATTTCATCAACCGATCATCATTTGGTGTGACAACCAGAGCACTCTGAAGTTCTGCAAAGATCCAATTCAAAGGCAACAAACGAAGCACATCGAGATCCACATGCACTACATCTGGGACTTAGTACATGAGGGGATCATCGACTTACAATTATGTCCTTCAGTATAACAGACGAAAGACATTTTCACCAAGACCTTCACTGAGCAGAAATTCCATTCTCTGCGAGGTTGTCTTGGAGTGAAGGACACAGTTGCCTAGAAACCTTGAGGGGGGGGGGGTTTCCCATTAGGTTTTCCCTCTTTCCTCACTTTATTTTCAGTTTGTCTTTTGTACTTGGGTACCTAACTGTTGGTTGTGGATCCTGATTATGTTCCTGATTCAGATTTCCTTGCTTTCAGTCGTGTTTACACCCCATGAAGACTTTACACCCCAGAAGTATGTACACTCTTATATGCGGGGGAGTGCAAAGGGGGGGTACCCCCTCTGCGGGGTCCGTGGGGGATATCCCCCCGACTGGGGGGTTTGGGGGCAAGCGGACCCCTGGTGTGGGTTTGAGGGCAGTGTCCCCCAATGGGGGTTCTGGGGCGAAGCCCCCGAAGGAAAAATTTCTTTGTAAATGTATATTGTAATTTCATTGTAAATCTGGACCATTCATTATAAGGTCATAGATCTAACGGTAGAAATTATGTTAGGGTTCTTTTCCCTAGAAGGAAACCCTATGTTATGAGGGAAATGTATTGTGTCTATGCATTATGGTGAGTATTGTATTCTGAGAGAGGAGACTTTGAGAGAAAGAAGAGGAAGTTACAACGGGTTTGTTGTAGGTTGTATCCCTTCATTTGTTGGAGAATAATAAAGGAAGGACCTGGCAATTTCTCTAGTGGACGTAGCCCACACTGGGTGGACCATGTAAATATGTGTCTCTCTTGTATTGTGTATCTTTTATGTTTTGTTTCCGCATTTGTTTTTATTTTATTGCTCCACGGTCATGTTTTTCTAACACTAACATGGCCTCGTTGCCAGGACCCAATCTTTATTTTCATCATAGTGATGTTCAAGGGGGGTGTTGGAGTTACTTCACACACACCTATGTTTTTGTTTTCCTAAGGTTTTTATTTTATTATTAGTCATAATTATTCATTATCCAGTCTCCTATATTTTAGGAGAGAATATTCCACCTAGAGAATATTCTCTTTCAGTTCACACTTTAGTTTGACTAGTTGAGTTGAGTGTAGATGTTGCATTGGGATCATCACCATGCAACATTGGGATCATCACCATGATAATTCAACCTTGCCTTGGTATCATCACTAGAGTGGCGCATTAGCCTTGATTCCTTGAGTTAACTCCTCACTACTTTCTGTTCAGTCAGTTAACTAAAGACTAGTTGACTAGTTAACTCAATTAGGTGGCAGTTCACTCACGTAACTGCCTGAGAGACTAGAATAGGTGGAAGTTCACTCCGGTAATTGTTGGTGTGTGTCCAGATCACTCTAGACCACCACTATGGTGACTTGGTTCACCTCAAGTCAAACTTATTGAGTTATAGAGAGTATATCATGTGTAAATTATTCATTATTCACAACAGTTAATGAGAATTCTTCCATTCTTTCTCTCCTTCTTCTTCTTTTTCCAATTCTCTCTGCAAATGTGTGTATTATTTTTTAGCTAGATATATTCTATGTAGGTTCAACACATTTACAGGAACTCCATAGAGAAAGACACCAAGTGAGATCTACTTCAAACGTAGGATTCCAGGTGTGTTCTCCTTCCCTTTCTTGAAAGTTATTTATTATAGGTGGTTATTCCTAATTGATTGGCTAATTATAGTCTGAGATAAGTTTCGTTGGGTTCTTCTCTATTGTGGTTCTAACCCAAAAACCATAGGACATAAATTTCCATAACAGAATTGGCGACTCCACTGGGCATTCTCATTTTTGGGTAATTAAGGGTGCTTGCCTTTTTTCATTTCTATTGAAACTTTTTCTGTGTTCTAAGAGTATTTCCAACACTCTTTGAGTCTATACAATATTACATGAGTCTTCCAATTCCTTTTCTCTCTTGTTGATGGGATTTTTAAGGGTGTACATTGGCTTCCTTCATATAAGTCACATACATACGCAACTTGTGTACTACACAGTCGCGTACATGTTTTGAAGAAGGGTTTTTACTATTCTCAGCCTGTTGAAGTCAGAGTGGTTTTGGTTTGAGATATTTGTGGGTATTTTTGTGACTCTATAGAAGTGTTTTTTGGTTCTAGAAATTTGTTTCTTTGTTTCCAAGATTGCCATAAAAACTTAAATATTTTGGTTAACTTTTGTGTTTGTTCAAAGTTGTTTTTAGTTATTTTAATGGTTTAGTGTTTCAGAAAGATTAGTCGAGTGTTTCTTACACTATGTTTCTTGTTAGTATAGTGGCTCATTAGGTTCTTAGTCATCTTTTTGAAATATTTCTCCCCCTGTACCTTCTTGTTTTCTTGTTTAATACAAAATTAAAGTATAAGAGTGTATCCTTTTGAACTTCCTGCCTTGCCTTTCATAATTCCATTTTGAAAAGAAAAGTTCATTATAGGCATATTCTTCTTGAATTTACTCTTGTGCTTAGAAAAAATATTTCATTTCAGTAGCCTTAATAAAATAAAATAAATCCAATTTTCAAAGTTCTTTCACACATTGTTTTGAATTGCAAAGTGTTTTAAGATCTTTCATACAATCAAAAGTGCATTGTTTTGATTTTTGAAAAAAACCATAAAATAAAGAGTTTGTTTTCATTTGATTTGAAGTGTTGTTACACTCATTTTTCAATGAAGAAACAACATCATGCATTTTTTTTCTTAAGTGTTTCTCTCATGTGTCCATTAAAACACCATCTAGTTTCATCTGTACCCCTTTGAGTATTACCACACAGCATTCAGTTGGCAGTTGCATAGGAAGAAGTTTATATCTTCAGTATAGGTTGTTCCAGAAATGCAGAGTTGGATGCACAAATAAATCAGATCAATAGACATATTTGATTAAGAGTAGTCTTTATACAATGACATATGAGTCAGCATTGTGGACAATTGAGTAGCAGGTTTGGATAGATATATAATAGTGGATGAGAGCATGGATTCATATATTGGATTCGTATATTTTTTCAAAGAAAGGTTCAGAGAGTGGTTTAGAGATAAATAAATATTATCAAAATGAATGATAATGATACATGGATATTTTAATGCTTATTATTGAATTATTTTTATATATGTCAATCGATTACACAAGGAAGCACCAATGGACAAAAACTCCAAAAGGAAGCAGGTACAAGAATCCCTACAATTGTTCTACACAACATCCTTCATAGAATTCAAAGGAAGAGAAACAAAAGCAGGAAGACAAGTAGAAAGATCATTCAGAAAAGTTTTCAGATAGAGAGTTAAGAACATAGGTATGATTCTAGGAGGAGAGATGATAGAGATTATCATGGAGAGAGCATTGGAAGCCATGCCATCAACATTTCATCAAAGTGATACCCTTTTTCAAAGGGGGAGAGATTATTTAGATGAAGGGAGAGAGAGTAATCAGAGGCTTAGAAACACAAAGAAATATCAAAGTAATTTAGACAGGGAGAGCATCCTAAAGGATAGTGCAGACAGAGGGAACAACCCCAAGGAGACTTAAGTTAGAGGGAGTATCCCAAAAGAGATATACCCTTTGCCATTAATTTCAAAAGGGAAGAGACAGAAACAATGATGAGGAGTGATGATCATAGGGAGCATGAGCATGAATATTTCCATGATTAAGTTTTTCCATCAATTCCAAAGGGGGAGATTGTTGGATTATTTATTTAGGTTGATGGAAAGTTGGTTTGGATAGTTGGTTTTCATGGATTTCAACCCTTGGAGAGTGATCTTGTAGATCGATGTCAACCCTTAGAGATTAATGTCAACCCTTGGATAAGTCTGGTAGTGAATTCAGGTAGCACAAACATATGAGTACGGGACTAGAGTTTGTTTGAGGTATAAAGGAATGAATATCAATGAATATGTAGGTAATACTATTCTATATGGATAGTACATGTCATTCCATTTCCAATGATATGTGGTAGGTCATATAGTTCCTCACGGTTGAGGAGATATGGCTCAGTGAAGTTGGAGAACCCTCATGAGTTATCTAGAAGCCCCTAGAAGGTCAAAGAAGTCAATTATTCTAGAAGATCCTAGAATAATTTTACTATTCAAAGTGGATTTAACTAGGAGTTAATCATGGGTAAAGTTGTTACATTAAGAAAATAATTAAAAATAAATTAGTTGCAACAAGAAGTTGTGAGTTTGCTAATTATGGAAAAGTGGTCAAAGTGGTCAAAGTAATAAAGTGGTTGAAGAGAGAATTTATTTAAATAATAAAGTGGTCAAAGTGGTTGCAAAGAGAAAATATTTAAATAATAAAGTGGTTGCAACAAGAAAGTAGTTAAGGGTAAATAAGTTATGATTTTACTAATTAAAAAATTCTTAGTTGCAACAAGAAAGTGGTTAGCCCTAAAAAGTGGAGAAAGGACTAAAACAATTACAAGGAAACTTCTAGAGGAAGGCACTTGGAAAGTATAAATAAGAGAGAAAGGAACTCCCATTAGCACCTACCTATGATCCATATGGATGTCGATGGCCTCCCACCTATTCCAACTAGCTCATTTTGGCAGTTTTTTGGTTTGCCAGTTTTTTACCTAGTTTTTGGGTCCCTGACTTGCGGGGCCATTTTGAGGCCCTAAACAATATTTTTTAGGGCTCGCCGTAGTCAAAATCGCCATTCATGAATAGAAATAAAGTGTGTATTCCTTAGATATACCTTTCCAACGGGCTATCGTGCTCCTAAAATGAAGATCGTATGCAAATGTTACGACCCTGGGAAGTTGATGTATTAACTTACCCAAACAGGGCCCACATGAATTTTGGCACTTCATCTCATAGGGTTCAGTTTTTTGGGTGTCTATGTTTTTTGACATTGTTGTTTATTGTAAAAAGGCCTTCGAAGCCTCATTGTAATCATCTTCTTGCATATGAGTGCAACTGTCACATCTATTCTCGGAGATAAGCCGCCACCATTCTAGCAAGCTTGTTTCCGCTGCATTTTACAGTTTCATCTTATTTCTTTATTGAATAGTGTTGGTTGTGGAGCCTGATTATCTTCCTGATTCAAAGGTCCTTGATTTTAGCTGTGTTTATACCCCATGAAGACTTTACACCCCATAATTATGTACACTCTTATGGATCAGTGGTATCAGAGCAATCTGCTCCTTGTCGTTCTCAATGCATCTCCCCAACGAGGTCAGGGTACAAAGAATTGGGTCTCGAACTTGTTTCTCTTGAGGAAAAAATATCTCACTCGCACAAACGATCTCTCATGGTAGAAGAAAATAAAGATGATGGGACAGGATATCCCTTCAAAATGTTTCTTGAGGAATCCCTCACGCAACAGAGGAATGAGATAATGGATAGCTTTCCACAAATCCTTCAAAGGCTACCAACATGTGACGCATCTTCCTCAAATGGAGGTGTCACCCCCTTCAAGGTACAAATAAACTTCAATATTCCTATATTTTAAGGTCATATAGGCGCATATACCATAGAAAAATGGTTGAATATGCTAGAAGGGTATTTCTCTATCCATAAATTCTTGAATAGAGAAAAGGTTACTTTTGCGCTCCTCATCCCCCATGTCAAATATTGGTGGGAAAATTTTTGTGAGGAAAAGGAAACAGAGGAACCCTCATTATTTACAGTCACAATCACCTGAGAGTCATTCAGGCATGTTATTAAGGAACAACACTACCTTGTTGGAGGTTATGACGACCTGTACACAAAATGGACCATGTTGTGGTAGGAAAGAGATCGATCGGTGCCCGATTTCAGAAATATATTCCATATCTTGCGCACTAAGTTGGGTATCAAATATTCTAAGTGTCATCTGGTGATCAAGTATCGTAGTGGTCTACATAGATACATCTAGGCCTAAATGAAGTTTCTGGACATCTCATCCTTAGGCTCAGCCTACCGATATGTCATCAAAATAGGGCAGAAGCTCAAACAAAAGATGCGACAATTTGGTCCTGGGAACCCCTCAAAGAAAAATCCAATAAAGGGCGTCCCCAACCTGTAGAACAAAGGACAAATAAAATATGGACAACCTCAGGACAACCAGTCTAGGTTGCAAGCAAAGGACACCTAAAAGACAAATAAATATACCGAGAAGTGGTGCAACTTTCATAAGAGCCCCTGGCATAACAATGTTGATTGTCGCTCGAAGCAATCGCTGGTGGTTGAGATGAAATCCTCTGAATCAAATGTGGGTTCTGAATCTGAGTCAGAAAAATAAAGAGGGAGATGGATCATAGACGCAGAACCCAGTTCTATTTTTTCTACCACCAAGCTCAAGCCTGAAAAACTAGATGAGTCAGAGAAAGGAAAGAACCTTTTTAATTCACAAATGTGGGTGAAGGGTACCCCGCTGCACCTCATCATTGATAGCAATAGCTAAAATAAATTCATCTCAGTAGAGTTTGTCAAGCGACTCACCCTACCAACAATGCCGCACTCGCAACCCTACACCATCAGATGGCTCCTCCATGGAAGTGACATCCGCATTAGACAACAATGTCTCCTGTCATACGACATCAATTCCTTCAAAGATGAGGTATTGTGCGTTGTTTCCCCTCTCGAAATTTGTAATGTTCTTTTGGGCCAAACATATTTATGGAAATGTCACGCTATATATGACTCTATGCCTCGCAGTGTTATTATTACTTTGAACAATAAATTGTAAAATATACCCAAGGCAGTCCCACCTAGTGTTATTTCCTTGAACTCTGCAAAGCAATGTAGAAAGGTTATCTCTCAAACAGGGAAGTTTGACTTCTTCATGATTCTCTCTCAGAATGAGAGAAATATCACAGCCATATACAAGGTCTCAACGACCGACCTCTCCACACAGCAGAAGCAAGTGGATAAGTTCATGGAAAAATACTTATATATCTTCTCCTCACCTACCGGGGTACCTCTGCACTATCAATTCAAGCACCCCATCGATCTGAACCCTGGTGAACTGCTTCCCAATGGGCCAATATACTGTTGCTCTCTATTAGAGAATGAGGAGATCAAGCAACAGATCCAAGAACTACTCCATAAGGAGCACATCTGTCCCATCTCATCACATTGTGGGAGCCCAATCGTGCTGGTACAGAAGATTGATGGAACCTGACAACTCTGGATTGATTAGCGGGCCTTGAATAAAATCACATTAAAACACCGGTACCTGATTCCCCGAATCGACGACCTTATTGATAATATCACAGGGGCCAAATACTTCAGTAATATTGATCTAAAGTTTGGCTACTACCATCTCTCGATAGAGCAGACATATGTATGGAAGACCGCCTTCAAGTCAAGGGAAGGTATTTTTGAATGGTTGGCCATGCCCTTTGGTTTGACAAATTCTCTAGCCACTTTCATGAGGATGATGTACGATATCCTGCTAACATTCACCAATAATTTTGTAGTGGTGTATCTGGATTACATCCTCACTTAAAGCAAGACTTGGGTAGAACAGTTGCAGCATATTCAGCAGGTTCTGCACACCCTGTGAAAGCACCAGCTCTATGCCAACTTTGAAAAATGCTCCTTCGGCATGGACAGGGTTCATTACCTGGGCTACATCATTGATCACCATGGCGTACATGTGGATCCAACCAGAATCCAAGTCATCCGTGACTGGCCAGCCCCAACCACACTCACTGAGCTTCGAAGCTTCTTGAGACTTGCCAATTTCTACCACAGGTTTTTGTTGGGATTCTCCCATATTGCATGGGCCCTCAGCCAAGTAACCAGGGGTGGTGGTAAGGTGAATTTTGTGTGGGGTCGGTCCCAACAACAAGCGTTCAATGATTTTAAGCAGTTCTTGTACTCAGCCAAATTACTTTCACTACCGGACCTGCAACAACCCTTTGAGATAGAGACATATGCTTAAAACTATGTTATGGGCACCACTCTCACTCAGTATGACCACTTCGTGGCCTATCATAGTGAGACACTATCATATCTTGTCCGTAAGTACCCTACTTATGAAAAAGAAATGTACTCCATTGTGCTATCCATTCGCCAGTGGAGAAATTACATTCTTGGGAAGGATACAATCATCCACACTGATCATAAGCCACTACAGTTCAAGTAGACACAAGGAAAATCACAGAATGACCATCATCAGAAGTGGTCCACGTACTTGTAGAAATTCCACCTCAACATCAAGTATAAAGTGGGAAGCACCAACCGCGTCATTGATTGCCTCATCAGACCACTATTCCCTACACTCACCACGGTGATATAATCTTGCATCCATGAGACCTATGGATTCCCCCAAATCTATGAGATAGACCCAGACTTCACCACCACCTACCAAATGTTGGGTGAAAACACAATTTTTGCTATTTTCCATATTCAGGACGGGTTGTTGTGCCATCTAGGCCATATCTACATTCCATCAAGCGAGAGAGTGAAGCTGATATAGGAATCCCACTACAGTCGGGTGGCGGGACACCTCCGCATTGAAAATATAGTGCAATGTTGCATAAATATTTCTATTGGATGAAACTTTGACAAGATGTCAACAAGTATATCAAGTCTTGCACTACCTGCGCGATTTCTAAACCGACCACTAAGAAACATGGCCTGTACACCCCTCTTCCTACTCCTAAGAGACCATGGGAATCCATCTCAATGGACTACATGTCAGGCCCCCCATCCACTAAGCATGGCAATGACTATGTTTTTGTGGTTGTGGATCACTTTTCTAAGATGGATATTTTGGCGGCCTGCAAGAAGAGACTCACAATAGAGGCCACTGCCAAGATCTTCTTTGAACGAGTCAGGGTACATTTTGGAATCCCACAAACCATTGTCTAAGATAGGGACAAAATATTTATTAACACATTCTGGTCAAGCCTTTGGTCACTAGTGGACACCAAGCTCATAAAATCCATGACCTTCCACCCCCAGACAGATGGCCAAACCGAAGTCGTAAATCGAATGATCGTGGATATCATGCACATGTATAATTCCAAGCACCCTCACACATGTGATGAGAGTCTCCCCTATGTTCAACATAGCTACAACCGAGGCCCTGCATAGTTCAACCAGGCACAAGCCCTTTCAGGTGGGGTTGGGATTCCAACCTTGGGTCCCATAGATTTTTCACTACCCCTTACGGTCACCTCGATCGACTCATCTCCTGTTCCAATTGAAGTTGACAAAGCCACCTGGTTCATTGAGTGGATCCAACACATCCTCCAACTAGTTCAAGATATATATTTTCGAAAACATGTGTATTCCTAGGATAAACCTTTACAATGGGCTATTGTGCAACTAAAATGAAGATCGTATGCAAAATTTACGACCCCAGGAAGTTGATGTACTAACTTACCCAAACGAGGCCCACATGACTTTTGGCGCTTCATCTCCTAGGGTTAGGTTTTTTGGATGTATAGGGTTTTTGACATTCCTATTTATTGTAAAAATGCCTTTAGAGCCTCATTATAATCATCTTCTTGCGAATGAGCATAGCCTTCACATCTCTTCTCAGAGATAAGTCATCACCATTATAGCAAGCTTGTTTCCTCTACATTTTACAGTTTCAACTTATTTCCTTATTGTTGGCTATATGTTATATTATTTGCATGTGTGTGTGTGGGCGTGTCAGATTCGAAAACTACATATGATGATCCCTCTAGTAGTTCTCTTTGTGTCGTGTGGGCCAGGTGCTTCCTAGTGGGGTCCTAGGGGGGGAAAGTATGGCCCCACCTGATTACGTGCAGCGTTTGGGGCAGCGCCCCAAAAAAAAATTTGGGGCGGTTTTTGCTATTTTTAGTGGTTTTCTAAATTAATATCGGATTAAGGGATTAGGGTTTTGGTATCTATGGAATACCTAAAAACATTTTATATATTGTATGGTGAATGGTGAAATTCGATATAATGAATATAAGAGAGGTTTTCCCCAGTTGAGGGTTTCCGATATAAATCTTTGTGTACTATGTGTATGAGCCATTGATTAAATTATGTTTTTCTTAAGAATCTATATGCATTTCTTTACTTCACAGGTTTAAAACTTACATGTGGTATTAGAGCTCATTTTTGGCTTCAGAGGGACGCCTTTGTTGCTGAGGGTTTTGCTCGGTCTTGATAGATCAAGTTTATCTTGGGTCTATGATAAACCTGGGTTTAGTGGGATCTTTTGCAGTGGTTATTTGAGTGTAGAAAGAGGAATGGCGAGCTATTCTAGAATCGAGATAGAGACATTCAACAGTAAAAACTTTGAGCTATGGAAGTTGAAGATGGAGGACCTTCTTGTAGATAAAGAACAATGGATCTTTGTGGATCCTGGTACACATCCTTCTGGTACGTAGTCTATTGGAACATAGACGACTCGTACACAACCTACTAGTACACAAACTACTAGTACACCACCTATTGGTATGTCAAAGGAAGATTGGGAGAAGTTGGACATAAGAGCAAGGAGTACTATTCGACTCTACCTGGTAGATTCGGTGTTGTTGAATGTTTCAGGAGAATCTACAGCTAAGGAACTATGGGATAAGTTAGGGAATTTGTATCAATCAAAGTCGCTAGTAAACAAGTTGTTTCTTCAAAAGAAGTTGTATCATATTAGGATGGAAGATGGAGATTCTGTGACAGAACATATAAATGCCTTTAATACTCTGGTAAGTCAACTCGTATCTATTAATATTATGATTGTAGAAGAAGATAAGTGTATTACTTTGTTATGTTCTTTGCTAGACTCTTGGGATAATCTAGTTGTAGCAATTGGTAGTACCACTCAATATACATTGAAGTATGAGGATGTAGTTTCATCCTTGTTATCTGAAGAGATGAGGTGGAAAAGCATGGAGTCATAGCACAGATGCTTTATTTGTAAGAGGTTGTACCCAAGACAGGAATCCTAGTAAGTCTTTGGGGGGGATATCTAAATCTACAGGTAGATCTAAGTCTCCAGGAAACTCTTTGAGGAAATGTTGGAAGTGTGGTAAAACAGGGCATTATAAGAAAGATTGCAAGTCTAATAAGGTTGATAAATCAAAGGGATCTGATAGTACCTCTTCCACAAAGGCGAAAACCTCCACTGAAGAAGGAGGTGATTTTTACCTGGCATCTATAGGTACACATGCAGACCATGATGTATGGTTGATTGACTCAGGTGCATCATATGATATGACTCCTCACAGGGAGTGGTTCTTTGAATATGAAAAATATGATGGTGGTGATGTATTCCTAGGAGATGTCTCGACACCCAAAATCATGGGACATGGAAGGGTTAAGTTGCTGCTAAAATATGGAAAGAATAGAAATCTCCCTGGGGTTCTGCACATTCCAAAACTAGCCAGGAGCCTAATATATGTAAGCAAGTTGGATGATGCAGGAGTGGATACTGTATTGGGAAAGGGCACTTGCAAGATGGTACGAGGGGAAATGGTGTTGATGAGGGAAGTACGGTGTGGAACTCTGTACAATTTGTTGGGAAGCACTTATACTAATGGGTGTAACAGTTTTGTTGTCCCTGAGCAGAGAGATGAAGGAGAAAAGACCAATATTGTCCATGAAAAGAAGACCATGTTGTGGCATCAAAGACTAGGGCATATTGGAGAAAAGGGCCTTCGAACACTACACGATAAAGGTATGGTTGAAGGTATGTCTAATTGCACTCTGGATTTTTATTTCTGTGAAAATTTCATATATGGTAAACATAATTAATTAAGATTCCCATCTGGTGGTACAAGAGCAAAGGGGATCTTAGAGTTGATACACAATGATGTGTTTGGACCTGTTCCTATTCCATCCCTAGGTAAATCCGTGTATTATGTTTCATTCATAGATTATTTATCAAGGGACACATGGATTTATTTTCTTAGAAATAAATCTGAGGTATTTGATAAATTTAAAGAGTTTAAGGCTCTGGTAGAAAATCAAACAGAGAAGAAAATAAAGGTATTGAGACCAGATAATGGTGGAGAATTCTGCGGAAATGAATTCAAAGAATTATGTAAGAAGTGTAGTATAGCAAGGAATAAGACTACTCCATACACTCCTCAACAGAATGGATTTGCAGAAAGGATGAACAGAACACTGATGGAAAAAGAAAGGAGCATGTTCAACGGTGTCGAGTTAGGACATGAATTCTGGGCAGAGGCAATGGGTACAACATGTTACCTAGTCAATTGATCACCTTCATCAGCGTTGGATGATAAAACTCCACACAAGGTATGGTCTGGAAAGAAACCCTTTCTTCAACATCTTAGAGTGTTTGGTTGTGATGCTTATGTACATGTTTCAAAGGAAAATAGGAGTAAGCTGGATAAAAAGGATGAAAAGTGTATCTTTATTGGTTATAAAGATGGCGTGAAAGGTTATAATCTTTGGAAATTAGAAAGCAAGAAGTATTTTTACATTTGAGACGTTTTCAGAGAGGTAAAATATGTGTCCAAACATGAATTCCTACCAATGCAAGACGAACCTGATAAAATAGAGCTTGAGTTGGATGATGCAAAATCTGAATCATCTGAAGAAGAGGAAGCATAAGAAGAAGAAGAACCTCATACCCCAGTATTGAGGAGATCAGTGAGAGATAAAAGGCAACCAGAAAGGTATAGTCCACCTTATTTATGTTCCAATTTTTCTTTATCTGTTACTGATGATGATCCCAGAACTGTCAGGGAAGCAGTGAATTCAGAGGATAGTAAACTCTAGAAGAAGGCCATGGTTGAAGAAATGGATGCCTTAGATAAGAATGAGGCATGGGATATATTTGATTTTCCAGCTGGAATAAAATCTGTTGGTAGAAAATGGTTGTTTAGGAAGAAGTTTAATGCATAAGGTAAAGTGGAGAAATACAAAGCTCGATTAGTAGAAAAAGGTTATTCCCAAGTAGAGGGAATTGACTTTGGTGAGATTTTTTCTCCTGTTTCTAAGTTAACTTCTATTAGATTTTTTTTATCTATTGTTGTTTCTTTTGATATTGAAGTGGAACATGTGGATGTGAAGACAACATTCCTACATGGGGATCTGGAAGAAGAAATCTAGATGAAGCAACCAAAAGGCTTTGTAGTGAAGGGAAAGAAAGAGCTAGTCTGTAAGCTAAAGAAGTCACTATATGGTCTGAAGAAATCACATAGGATGTGGTACCAAACGTTTGACACATACATCCTTAGATTGGGATTTGTGAGAAGCAGGGTTGATCAGTGTGTATATTCCAAGCAGGTTGGTAATCACTTCATTTTTGTAGTGTTGTATGTTGATGACATGTTGTTGGTAGGAAATAACATGGATGTTATCAAGGAGATGAAATCACAGCTATGCTCCAAATTTGAGATGAAGGATCTCGGTACTTCTAACTTCATTCCGGGAATGGAGATTAAAAGAGATAGTGAAAACAAGAAATTTTGGTTGAATCAGAGAAAATATGTTGAGACAATATTGCAGAGGTTTAATATGCATGGAAGTAAACCGGTCAAGGTTCCTATTCCTATCGGTGTAAAGTTATCTTCAGATAAGTGTCCCAAGACATAGGAAGAAGAAGAGGACATGTCCCATGTTCTGTATGCCACTGGATTTGGCAGTTTGATGTATGAAATGGCCTATACTAGACTGGACAGTCCACATGCAGTGGGATTTTTGAGAAGGTATATGTCAAAACCAGGGAAGGTGCATTGGACAACAGTAAAGAGGGTCTTCAGGTATCTTTGTTGCACTACCAGTTATGGATTGTGCTACCAATGAAGACCAGGATTAGAAAGAGTGGTGGACATACATGGTTTTTTTGATGTAGATTGGGTTGGAGATCTGGATCGCAAAATATCTACAAGTGGGTATGTGTTTAACCTATTTGGAGGAGAAATCATTTGGATGAGAAAAAGACAGGTTGTAGTGGCACTCTCAACTACAGAATTTGAATACATGGCAGCCACTCATGCAAGCAAGGAAGCAATATGGTTACAGAGATTGTGTTAAGGTATTGGGTTGGTTCAACAAGCAGTGAGATTATATTGTGACATTCAGAGTGCAATATTCCTGGCAAAGAACCTAACTTATCATTCAAAGACAAAACACATTGATGTTCAATATCACTTTGTGAGAGACATGGTTGAAGAAAAGAAGGTGTTGTTGGAAAAGGTTGACACTTTGAAGAATGTTGCAGATTCATTGACAAAGTCTGTGAGCACATAAAAGTTCTCCTGGTGTAGAGTAACAATGGGCATTGCTTCCCTAGATTGTTGACTATATAATTCTGTGGGCCCCTAGATGCAAAGAAAACAACAAGTGGGAGAATGTTGGGTATATGTTATATTTTTTACATGTGTGTGTGTGGGCATGTAAAATTCAAACAATGTGTCTGACAATCCCTCTAGTAGTGCTCTTTGTGTCGTGTGCACCAGGAGCTCCCTAGGGGGGTCCCAGGAGGGGGTAGGTATGGCCCCCCTTGGTTACGCGCAGTGTTTGGGGAAATGCCCCGAAATGTTTTTTTGGGCCGTTTTTTCTATTTTTAGCATTTTTCTAAATTAATCTTGGATTAAGGGATTAGGGTTTTGGTATTTACGGAATACCTAAAAACATTGTATATATTGTATGGTGAATGGTGAAATTCGATATAATGAATATAAGAGAGTTTTTCCCCGATTGAGGGTTTCCGATATAAATCTCTGTGTACTATGTGTATGAGACATTGATTAAATTTTGTTTTGCTTAAGAATCTATATGCATTGCTTTACTTCACAAGTTTAAAACTTACACTTACTGAATAGAAACCAGTTTTATTGTATATTTGTTATTCTGTGTTAAGCATGTTTTGATAATAATCTTTATTCATTTCGTTCTGCAAATATATTCCAAATCAGTGGTATCAGAGTGGTCTGCTCCTTGTCGTTCTTAATGCATGTCCCCAATGAGCTCAGGGTACAAAGAATTGGGTCTCGAGCTTGTTTCTCTTGAGGAAAAAATCTCTCGCATGCCCAAACGACCTCTCATGGTAGAAGAAAAGAAAGATGATGGGGCAAGAGATCCCTTCAAAATGTTTCTCAAGGAATCGCTCATGCAATAGAGGAACAAGATGATAGATAGTTTTACGCAAATCCTTCGGTGACTACCAACAGGCGACACATCTTCCTCAAATGAAGGCGTCGCCCCCTTCAAGGTACAAATCAACTTCAATATTCCTATATTTGAAGGTCAGATAGATGCAGATATGGTAGAAAAATGGTTGAATCTACTAGAAGGGTATTTCTTTGTCCATAACTTTTCAAATAGAGAAAAGATTACTTTTGTGCCCCTTAAAGTCATCCCCCATGTCAAATATTGGTGGGAAACTTTCTATGAGGAAAATGAAACAGATAAACTCTCATTATTTATAGTCGCAGTCACCTAGGATTCCTTCAGGGATGTTATTAAGGAACACTACTACCTTGTTGGAAGTTATGATGACCTGTACACAAAATGGACGATGTTGCGGCAAGAAAGAGACCAAGTGGTGCCCGAGTTCACAAATATCTTCCATAAGTTGCACACCAAGATGGGTATCAAATATTTTGAGTGACATTTGGTGCTCAAGTATCGTGGAGTTCTGCATAGATACATATAGGCCGAAATAAAGTTTCTTGACATCTCATCCTTGGGCGCAGCCTACCGATATGTCGTCAAAATCGAGAAGAATCTCCAACAAAATACGTGGAAATTTGGGCCTGGGAACCCCTCACAAAAAATCTAGGAAAGGTCAGCCCAACCTAGAGAATAAAGGACAGAGCAAGGATGGAAAGCCTCAGGACAACCAATCCAGGCCATAAGAAAATAAGGACACCGAAAAGACAAATAAAGATACTGGGAAGTGATGTGACTTCCATAAGATCCCCTAGCATAACACTGTTGATTGTCGCTCGAAGAAGTCGTTAGTGGCTAAGGTGAAATACTCTGAATTAGATGTGGGTTCCGAATCCGAGTTAGAACCAGAAAGGGGGAAACAAATCATAGATGTAGAACCCAGTGCTATTGTTTCTACCACCAAGATCCATCCCTATGAACTAGACGATCTAGAGGAAGGTGAGCGCCTTTTTCATTCATAGATGTGGGTGAAGGGTCCCCCGCTACACTTCATCATTGATAGTAGTAGCTGAAATAAACTCATCTTAGCATAGGTTGTCAAGAGACTCTCCCTGTCGAAAATGCTCAGATATCTTCTCCTCACCTACCGGGGTACCTCTGCATTGTCAGGTTAGAGCACCCAATCGATCTAACTCTCGGTGCACTGCTACCCAATGGGCTAGTCTACTGTCACTCTATGTTAGAGAATGAGGAGATCAAGTGACAAATCCAAGAACTTATCCACAAGGGGAACATCCATCCCATCTCATCACCTTATGGGAGCCCAATCATGCTGGTAAAGAAGAAAGATGGAACCTGGTGACTCTAGATTGATTACAGGGCACTGAATAAAATAACAGTTAAAAACCGGTACTTGATTCCCCGAATCGACAACCTCCTTGATCAACTCATAGGGGGAAAATACTTCAGTAAGATTGATCTGAATTCTGGCTACCACTAGGTCCCAATAGAGTAGAAAGATGAATGGAAGACCACCTTCAAGTCAAAGGAATGTCTTTTTGAATCCTTGGTCATGCCCTTTGGTTTGACAAATGCTCCAACCACTTTCATGAGGATGATGGACGATATCCTGCAACCATTCACCAGTAATTTTGTAGTCGTGTATCTATATGACATCCTCATTTACAACAAGACTTGGGTAGAACACTTGCAACATATTCAGTAGGTTCTGCACATCCTACGACAACACCGACTCTATGCAAACTTCAAAAAATGCTCCTTTGGCATGGACAACGTTCATTTCCTGGGATACACTGTTGATCAACATGGTGTACATGTGGATCCAGCCAAAATCCAAGTCATCTGTGACTGGACAGTGGTCAACCCCAACCACAATCACTGAGCTTCGAAGCTTCTTGGGCCTTGCTAATTTCTACTGTTTGTTCATGTTCGGATTCTCCCATATTGCATGGGCCCTGAGCCAAGTAACTAGGGGTGGTGGTAAGGAAAACATTGTTTGGTTCCAGTCCCAACAACAAGCGTTCGATGATTGGAAGCAGCACTTGTTCTCAGCCCCAGTACTTTCACTACCAGACCTACAACATCCCATTGAGATCGAGACATATGCTTCAGACTATGTTGTGGATATCGTTCTCACTCAGCACAACCACCTTGTGGTTGATCATAGTGAGACACTATCATATGTTGTCTATAAGTACCCTACTTATGACAAAGAAATTTAATCCATTGTGAAATCTTGCCGCCAATGGAGAAATTACATTTTTTGGAAGGAGAGAGTCATCCACACTGATCATAATCCAGTGCAGTTCATGTAGACACAAGGAAAATTGCAGAATGACCGCCATCAGAATTTTTCCATGTACTTGCAGCAATTCCACCTCAACATCAAGTATAAAATGGGAAGCACCAACCACGTCGTTGATTACCTCAATAGACCACCAGTCATGGTACTCATGACAGTGTTAGACTCTTGCGGCCATGACACATTTGGATGGCCTCAACTCTATGAGATAGACCCAAACTTCGCCACCACCTACCAAATGTTGGGCGCAAACACAGTTGTCGCTAATTTCCATCTTCAGGATGGGTTTTTGTTCTGTTTGGTTCATATATTCATTCCATCAAGCAAGTGAGCGAAGATGATTTGGGAAGCCCAGTATACTCAGGTAGTAGGACACTTCAGCGTCGAAAAGACAATGGAAATGCTACAGAAACATTTCTACTGGTCGAAACTTCGACAGGAGGTCAACAAGTATATCAGGTATTGCACTGCCTGTATGATTTCCAAACAAACCACTAAGAAATAGGGCATGTACACCCCTCTACATACTTCTGATAGGACATGGGAATCCATCTCAATGGACTGCATGTTGGGCCTTCCGTCTGACATGCGGGGAAATGACTAGGATTTTGTGGTGGTGGATCGATTTTATAAGATGGGGATTTTGGACGCCTACAAGAAGAGAATCATAGTAGAGGCCACAACCAATATATTCTTTGAATGAGTCTGGGTACATTTTGGAATCCCACAAACCATTGTCTCATATCGAGAAAGTCGATTTCTCAGCACATTCTGGTCAAGCCTCTGGTCACTACTGGACACCAAGCTCACCAAATCCATAGCCTTCCAGTGATTAGATTGTGGACAAATAGATCAAGGGAACTCACCAACAAAGGATCCATCTTTATCGAGTTGTCAAAGAAGGGTAGCTCCTACACCAAGGAAAGTGGTTCACCCGAGGCCAAATTCAACATAAATTTCCTCATCTGATGGGGGAAATCAAAGAAATGCAGACCATTTCTTCCTAAGGGGGGAGGATTGATCCAGATGGATTTCGATGGCCTCCCACCTATTCCAACTGGCTCATTTTGGCAGTTTTCCAGTTTGGTATTTTTTTCTCTAGTTTTCAGGTCCCTGACTTGCCGGGCCATTTTGAGGCCCTAAACAACATTTTTTAGGGATTTCCATAGTTAAAATGTGTATTCCTCAGATAGACTTGTTATCACATTAATTTGTAAGGGGGTGTTTTCCTAAGAAATTGACCCCTTTGCTGAAAAAGTAGCAAGGAATGGGTTGAAACCCATTTATCCTAATTTTTGTGTGTGCAGGTGCATCACCCTAAGCGGTGCATATATCTGGGCTGATGAGATCCGCGTGCCCAGATCTACATTGCAGGATCCATATTGAACACCCCCCCCGATGTTCTATCTTTAACGATGGGGGGGGTCCGAGTTGGTGGTTTTAAAATGCAGGCCCCACTAACGTGTCACCCTCTCCTTAACTCGGACCCCCCGGCCTAAAACCTCTTACTGTTGCCTACCCCCTCCGAGTAGACCGCTTACCAGTGTCCCTTACCACTACCGCCCCCTACTAACATTTGTCTTCCACTCTGTCTCTCACCTCTGCCTGTCACATCGTCCATTCTCCCTCCTCATCTCATTATGGTACACCTGTCCTCCACTCACCTTCATACCATGTCCCTTTATCACTCCCGCATACTATCTCCTTCCAAGTGTTCTACCGCTCACCTCCTTCTAGGAAGATGGTCCCCATCTCGTCCACTGCCATGTATTTTTCTCTACCTCCACTTCATCACCTTGCTCCACTTCATCCCTATCCCGTCCCAGCGCAACAACCACATTTTCCACCACCCATACTTTCTCGGTCACCTTCCATCTGCCATGACTATCCACATGGGTGTTTCTCGCCTCACCTTCATGTCGATGGAGCCATCGTCCCCGCCATATCCTCATCCACGTCCATCGTTTGGGTCTCCTTGCAACAGTTCAACGAAGCAGCAGACAACCAAGGGAAAACCAGCACGTCCTTTAGATCCAGAGTTGACTTGATGCTCTCAGATCCCTATGCAATAGTTAATGTAAATAAGGAAGGTGGGTGAGAGGTCGTCTCCTTCCTTAAATAGAATGCCAGGAAGAGATAGATCGCAGAGGCAGGATGTTAGTCTAGGCTGACAGAAGACTGCATGGGCAGTCTGACCAACGTCTGCATGCACAGCCTGACAAAGAAACTCACCAACACAAAGCCTTAAACTCATGACATTATCGCACCTTCAGCAAGAGGAGCAAGTTCGAAGTATTTGTAGGAATTTTTGCCATTTTTTTTTAGTGTCAATGGTAGAGCTACTCTCCTAATTGCAATGTTTTAACAAGGCCACTGGTTCTCTGGTTATGACTGTTATTTGAGACTTCTTGTTTAATGGCAACCAACTTCTCCTTTCATTTCTTTGTTTTTGACTCTGAAATCTCGGGCATGGATGATCCACTCGGGTGTTGTGACTATAATATAGTGTAGGTTTGACTATATCTGTTGTTGCAACATTTTCATCTTCTCGACGTTCTCAGATCCAAGAGGATCTTGTATCTGATACTTTTCCTCTGCAGGCTGCTGGAAGACTGGATGTCCATAGCAGACTGCCATTCTTTTCTCATGTTTCTTCTGCCTACTCACCACTATAGAAACTTACTGGATTAATTTAGATCAAGACCTCACTTATCTGTGTTTCCCCAACCTAGTTTTCCGAGTTAAAGCGATATAATATTGAAACTTCATCCATTAGACCACCCTTTAACTATTTGTTGTGACATATAAACTGATGGGCCTTGGGATTACCTTTGTTGCAATCCAAAGGTGACTTCAAACTCCAACAAGACCTTTCCAATGGGCTATTGTGCACCTAAACGAAGATCATATGAAAAAGTTATGACCTCGAGAAGTTGATGTACTAACTTACCCAAACAGGGCCCACGTGACTTTTGGCACTTCATCTCCTAGGGTTAGGTTTTTTGGATGTTTAGAGTTTTTGACATTCCTGTTTATTATTAAAAATCCTTCAGAGCCTCATTGTAATCATATTCTTGTGAATGAGCGCAGCTGTCACATATCTTCTCAGAGATAAGCTGCCACCATTCTAACAAGCTTGTTTCTATTGCATTTTACAGTTTCATCTTATTTCCTTATTGAATAGAATTTTTTTTTACTATATATATGTTATTCTATGTTAAGCATATTTTAATAATAATATTTATTCATTTCATTCTACAAATATATTCCAGATCAACCTACCTATTGAAAATTATTGAATATCCATTTTTTGAAAGGTTATTTATAGATATTCATTTAGAAATATGAGAAAGCGTAGGTCTGAGGAAGTGAATCTTTGAAGAGATGAAAGTTTTGTAGCTGCAGGGGAAGTGAATGAACCGGGGTTTCAGAGGAGATATACGAGTTGTAAAGAAGTTAAGGCATAGGCATCTACTGGCCATAGAGGAGGAAAATGTGGAAACCCGCGATTTGTAGAAGGGGAAAATGCGAATCTGTAGAAAGGGAGAGGAGGAAAATGCTTGTTCCAGGTGGTAGGATATGGGGCGAGATTGAAGGTATGTTTTTCAGAGATTAGATACAACAGATTTAATACAGAGTTAAAGGTATTTTCATGACTATCTTTCGATATTCTATCTTAGTGGTGTTTTGGAGCATGCTTGAGGCATGACTTTGTGAGGTTTGGTATATGCCCTCTTGGAGGTATGGTATCTGTTATAGTAAATGTTTTGAGGAAGATCTATTGAAGAATATTACTGGTGCACGTATGAGTTATATTGGTATATATTGTGTCACATTGTGAGAGGTCTATGTTAATGATATTGGTATATGGTTAATAGATGCTTGATGCTAAATAATAGTGAGGTTTTGGCACATGGTTTAAAGTGAGGACTTATGGTATTTGGTTATGGACAGTGTGATGTATTGCTAGAGAACTTTTGATGGTTATATTGGTATATGTCATTGGTATATGGTTGAGGTACATGTTGGGTACAAGTTGGGACATATAGTTGATGTGTAGTTGACACATGATTGGTACATGATTGGTACATTGTTGGAAGCACTTGTTGGTATTAGTGTTGGCACTTGGTTTATGGATGATGTGGTATAGTACATCTAGTTAATGTGTGAGTAGTCTTGGTTGATGCACATATTGTTGATATTGTGCATATGGTTGAGTGGTTTTGGTAATTACATTTGATTCGGTTCATGAGATTACAGTAATAGGTTTTCAGTATCAGATTTACATTGACAGTTTGACAGAAGCATAGATAGTGACAGTGAAACTGGGTGATTTTGTGGTAGAGTGTGAGTTGCAGTGAGAATAGACGCGAACATCTGTGAGTTATAGTTAAGAAAGTCACAAATACTCGCATGTTGCAGTATAGATAGATCGTGGATCTGTAGAGAAGTTTTGAAGAAGAGTGGTACATGTTGTGACGATATTTCAGTGACAGGATTGACAGTCACAGGTTGTGACAATGACAACTACATGTTATTTGATTTAGTGACAGTGATAGTTTTTCTACATTTGGCACTTATATTTCAGGGCAGTTGGATGGGGCAAGGATAGGTGGTTGGAGCCAAAGAACCAGGTAGTTGGAGCTTCCTTTAGGTTGGGGCCTGAGAATTAGGGGGTTTGAGCCTCCTTATGGTTGGAGTCAAAGAATTAGGGAGTTGGAGCCTAAGAAACTAGGGGGTTGGATCCTCCTTCCAGTTGGAGCTGGAGAATTGTAAGTTGGTGCTTCCTTGAATGTAATTCTTTGACATATAACAAAATCATTCCATGGTTTTCTACCGCACTGGGTTTCCATGTAAATATTGGTGTAATGTGTATTGTGTGGATGTCTTTATTATTGTTTATTATGCACTAATGGATGTTAATCTTATGATGCAATAATATATTGATGAAGAACTGATGAACATTGTTGAATAAGTTAAAGGAGTATA
>ML777527.1:1272063-1287984 GCA_009831015.1 Picea engelmannii | reverse complement strand
ACGCTAGCATGATAGAAGAATTGTCTTTGTTATGAGTAAGCTTAATTCAATTCAAGTGTGGGTTTTTTCCTTTTAAGTATTCATTCCTTTTTCTTAGAAAAGAGTGGTTTGGTTTATTTTATAGCAGTTTTCCTTCCAATCGATACAAATAAGGATCTGATCTGGTTAATAGTACTTTGTTTTCATCACCGTGTGAGTTTGACTAGTGATATTTTATTATACAGATAGTGTTAGCTAAGGATTACTACCTGTATATACATTGCATGATAACCTTGTAATAAAAATACTTACCCTAGGTTGACAATTGATGTATTGGAAGTTTAATAAGACAATTAAACACACCAACAATAAGTAGATCCATTATATTGTCAACATCATTCAACTCAAATTGTATGATTCTGCTCACTTAGAATAAAAGGTGTAGATTTGTCATCCAATCTAGAATATTATAGATTTTCAACCCTCACTTGAACTTTTTTATATTTCTACACAAACCAAACAAAAGGTCATCACTACATCCTATCTCATTGGACAATGCACAAAATTACCACACGTGGAAATTAGGACTCTATGGGGGTGTTCAACACTCATTTTTCCCTTCTTGTGAAGAAAGGGGGACACTTTCCTCTTAAACAAGGAGGAATGATACAACCCATAAAGCATATTGCGCATTTATAAGCAAATAGATAATAATAATAAATTAGTACTTGTTTTTATTGTTAGCAGGTGGTTACACTTTGAGAATGGCTTATCTTTGATCATTCTTTTTTTCTTGTTTTATACCAGTAGTTATATTATGATATCGTTTCTATTTGATCCATTGCCTTTATTTGTTTGTCTATAAATAGAGATGCACCAAGACATAAGAGTATATGTGTCCTTTTGGTCAAAATATCTTGTGTTGAGTTTTTGTTACTTGTTTTCTTTGTGGTTAGGGTTTTTCATCTTATATCATGTTTTCTATAAATAGAGATGCACCCAGACATAAGAGTATATGTGTCCTTTTGGCCAAAATATCTTGTGTTGAGTTTTTGTTATCTATTTTCTGTGTGGTTGGGGTTTTTCATCTTGTATCAAAAGACATGCTTAGATACCTAAAATATAAACATCAATTGTTCAAGTGAGAACTATCCATTATGAGGCTTTTAGCATGAGCAATAATTACCATAATTTAAAAAAATGTTGGGATAGAGATTATGAGACTTGACTTAATTATTGGAACATAAAAGAATTTAATGATATTCATAGTAATTTTTTTTAGGTCCCTCTAAGTTAAAAATAATAACCAAAATTACAATGAAAGTGTTAATAAGAGGAAGATGAAATATTGCAAAGAAGTTATCAATCTTAATCCAAATACTCATGACCTCCACAATGAAAGTAATCACTCTTCTAACCTAAAAATATCATATTAAATTAAATATTATCTAATTTACAAAAAATAATACTACATGAGTTACAAAAATTGTACTAACCTTTATACATACATCTTTATCATATTTAAATATATAAAAATAAAAAATTATCGAAAATATATAATACAATACCTTTTATTTATTCAAATAAACTTTGTTAATTTTAAAACTGTACAAACAACATCAACATTTTTATGATGAATATAACTCGTCTCCTTAATTTATTTTTAAAAAAAACATAATATAACTTAATTTAAATAACTCATCTCTTAAATTTAAAAAAACATAATATACTTAATTTAAATAAAAATACATAATATACTTAATTTAAATAAAAATACATAATATACTTATTTTAAATTTAAAAATGTTTTATCGCAAAATATGTGATATGAAAAAGTATACAGAAGCACTTTGACATAGAATTTAAAAGTAAAAAAAAAAAAAAAAATACATTCCATGAAAAATAATAAAGTCCATATGCATTAGAATTCTTCTAAATGTGACCCATGCATTAGAGTCACAAGTCTGTCGCCGCATGTGTATTGTGGTAAGTCCCATTCCATTAATCCCATAGAGTTTGGGAGCTCTTAGAGTAGCCAGAACTTCCTGGCACCATTCTCGAGATCCAGCCTTCCTCTTATGAGATCCAGCCTTTTTCTGCCAAGGCCCATGGAGAGCTAACAATATATTGACTCTCTTGATTCCCGACCTTCAATGCTTCAACTTATTTGACCAACTTATGTATATTGTCCTTTAGCTGTTTTTTATATGAGTTTTTGGTCATAGTATGCATGGGCATTGGAGGAAACTTCTTTTGTTTCTCCTAGTTGAGCTTGAATTCAAGAGTGAAAATTATTACTCTTGGTTCATCCAATTGATATTTCAAGGATGATATTTCCACATGTTCCTCTTTCAATGTTTCTATCCTTTATTTGAGGGATTTATTGGATGCATGTTAGGAATCATTTTCCATGTTAAAAAATTCAATCTCCCCTTCCAATAGCTTATTTTCTATAGATAGCTTTTGCAATGCAACTATTAGGGTCCTAATTTTTCCTTTTAAAGTGAGATAATGTTTTCTTCCAATACCCCTTTTCAACCTCCAAGGCCTTTACTTTTATATTCAAGAACTTATTTTATGATAGTATGGACCCTAATTTCCTCTTGAAATTATTATTTTCAAATGCAACTTTGACATAGCCATCATAAGCTATGCTATTGGATCTCTTGTCTAACTTAATGCTATGAATAGGACGAAATTAAGTGGTTTTTATTTTGACTCTAGTTTCTCTCCAATCCTCTTATTTCATATTTCCATTGGGCTTGGACACTATACACTCAAATCTAGTCAAGGTGAGCTCACCTATGAGACCATCATACATAAGAAGTAGACTAGGTTTTGAAAGAGGTTCATCAAGCTCCAAGGCTAAGAGGGATCCTTTGGTATTATTATTCTACTCCTTTCCCTTCTTGATGATGTCATCTGGATCTATGGATTTAGTGGCTAAATATTCTCAAATAGAGGAAGGGAAGAGATGGTCTATTGAGAGGTCTGAGAACTAGGTGTGCTAGGGAATACTCTTGGAAAGGATATAATAATATTTTTTGAGAAATTAGAGCGAGTAGGAGTGGATTGAGTGGATTGGGACATTTGAGAAACACCTCCCACAATTTCTAGAAAGATATGTTTTGGAGAGTTTTATACTTTTCCTTATGTTTCAAGAGACCCGATTTCATATTTCTTGGCCTATGGCTCTACTCAATTTTTCCCATTTTCCTTTTTTCATTTATTTTCCTCTTCTAAATCCTGTACCTCTTGGTGCTATGCTCCTACGATTGGTTGACCTTTATCCTCTCCTCATCTGTTTCCTATCATTATTTCTACTACAACCATGACTTATCTCGTTTCCTCTCTAGTTTCTTTATTTGCCTCATGCTTCATAGATAGTTTTTATGCAATCCCTACAGTTGTGCATACTTGTCCTCTTTTGTATTCTTTCTTTCTTCTTCCCCTGCTTCCTCCCAATTTTCTTCTATAAAAATAGTCTCTAGAGGCTCTTTGGCTTGAATTTGTTCCTAAATCGGGGGAACTCCTTCATGAGACTATACCTCTTTTGTATCATCTTGGCCTATTCTTGCTACTTGCTGGGTCTCCATTTTGACATCATTTTAATTGTTAATTAACCCTCTTATCTACCTTTTTCTTTACTGTTTTTAAAAATATAACCCTCCATTACCATCTTATTCAACATTTATACATGGCTTATTTGATAAGGAGAAATTAAGGTAAATGAAGACTATTTTGTGAATATTTTCTTGATTTTTGATAACTTAAGAAACACCTAAAGTATATTTATGATCTATCTAATGGTATATGCTTCAAGTTGTCAATGAAACCTCTAACAGAGCATCATAAAAACTATATCTAGCGGTATCATGAGTTTGAACTAATAGTGCAATTTTGAATATCCAATAGCTCGAAGATGTCCTAGATATCATGTAGTTACTCTAGAAGCTACAAGCCATATGGTGACAATGATTGGTAAAATAAATATTGCTATCGTCATATCATAAATAAATCATAAATGAAAAAAATAATAATTATATTAATTGGAATTATACTCCAATTTTTTTTGGTAGACTATGAAATAATATAAGTTGATGTTAGAATGCACATGAATATGGATAGTCATGGATTTCAATTTCATTAATATGATACAGATATAAACAAAATTGACGTGACTTTTGGATTCGTCTTCCAAGAGGTCTCTTGGACTTGCAATGATGGTTTGTTTCATATTCCTTCATTCGAGTAAAACTAATATATTACATTTCCAACATTCCCTCCTTTAATCAAAAGGGGTGTATGCGAGTCCAAGAAGAGAGCTCAAATATGGAGGTGGAAAACTCAAATTTGGAAGTGGACTGCCAATGTTTGAATGTGCTCTCTAAATCTGGTGAATCTAGTGGTTTTGGGATGAACACAGACCAAATGGGTAGAATAATATTGTGTCTTCTACTAAACGGTGGTGGTGATTTAAGGTAGACCACAAACCAATCTAGTGGTTTATGGATGACCACAAACTTTGTAACTTGGATCTATGGCTCAATGGTTCTTGGAACATTTCCTAAGTTTCTAGAAGTTGGAAGTTGATGTCTTCTGCTAATTGGAAGTGCTCTTGAATGTTTGTTTAAACATGACCATAAATTGTTCTCCAGTAGAAGTTGTAAGTATTATACTAAGTGGAGGTTTAAGGGAAACCAAAAAATGTTTTCTAGAGGAAGTTGTAAGTCTTCTATTAAGTGGAGGTTTAAGGAAAACCAAAAACCAATCTAGTGGCTTTGGGATGACCAAAAAAAAAAATTACACGTGCTTATTACCAATCGATTGATAGGACTTCGAAGCTTGAAACTTGACGGCCAATCACTGATGTTATTCCCCCTGCCAGGGACAAGGTGAGAAGATGCAAATCCTTTCACTGCAATATGCATCAATACTCAAGAATGAATTCTTCAGTATGACTGATATACCATTGCCAAGAAGTGATCCACCCATAGTGGTTCTTTACTCTTGCATGTTTCTTGTGTTTAGAACATATATTTGAATGATGATTGTTCTTTTTGCAATGCTCACAAGGATGAAGATTGAATAATTTATCTTCCATGTGACCAACCAGATGGAAATGTTGGCATTTCAAAATCTACTCTTGAATTGGAGCAAGTGAAAATGAACCTTCTTGTAGCAATCCATCACTCTGGAACTAGATCGGTTTGGTATAATCCAGAATATGAAGGTAGAGTTCCTTTTCATATCCAATACCATTTGTGTGCTTATTATTCTTGATTTATTCCCAGTTTCTAATGATTTACTTGAAAATAGAACGTTGAACTTGATTATGCAAACTTTATCTTCCTCTTCACTTGTATCTAAAGTTGTCTCACTGAGTTGATATTGAACGGGTTGTTGATTAGGATCATTGTTATAGCATCATTTTCCATTATACATGCATATGATGACTCAATGGCCTATGTTACATCATTTTCCTTGCTTGTAGGACTTAAATACCCTTTCTCCTCCTAAAAATGTATTTAAAACCCCATTTATCAAAGTGTACACAACTTTCTTTAAAGAAACTCATGTAAGTATGTGGGTTCCCTATTAACAACCCATGTACATGTTAATTTTGGCTCAAAAAATATAATCCTGAAATTTTGGAAGGAGTTTATGGGATTTTTCATTCTATAACTTCCTAAATCCCATACATAACAACTCCAACCATCAAAATGGAGTATAAAAGAGAGCCTTGGGGTGGAGGAAAAATATAGTTAAGAAATGCATCATTATGCTAGAATTTTGAAGATTGTCCTACAAGTGCCATATTTCCCAAGTATCTGAGTTGCCCCTCTGCCTGGAAACCCTCATTTCCAAAATTTTCATTCTCCTTATCTTGTTAGGAAGAACACCTTTTTCTTCCTTGGACCTGTTAGATTGCAGAGTGTTGAAGGAACTCCTATACATCTTCAGCCTTGGGTGGAGGAACTTGGATCCTAGTTCTGAGACCGTGCCACAATGGTTACAGGTTGTAACCAAACCCTTTTGTTGTCATTAATAAAAGGATCTCTCATCCTCGTCCATATTTTGTGTTGATTCATATTTTATATAAGATTACATGTATATTGTCTTGAATCTAACATCTAATTTGAATTGGTTATATTCAGTTAGTTAGTGGATAATTACTTTCTTGCAGTTACATATTTCTTTTTATGCAGGACTTTCAGAGGGTTCTTGTGAAGGAACTCCATAGAGAAAGACACCAAGTGAGATCTACTTCCAACGTAGGATTCCAGGTGTGTTCTCCTTCCCTTTTTTTGAAAGTTATTTATTATAGGTGGTTATTCCTAATTGATTGTCTAACTAGAGTTTGAGATAAGTTTCCTTGGGTTCTTCTATGTTGTGGTTCTAACCCAAAAACCAGAGGACATAAATTCCCATAAAAGAATTGGCGACTCCACTGGGAATTCTCATTTTTGGGTCATTAAGGGTGTTTGCCTTTTCTCATTTCTATTGAAACTTTTTCTTTGTTTTAAGACTGTTTCCAACACTCTCTGAGTATGTACAATATTACATGAGTCTTCTAGTTCCTTTTCTCTCTTGTTGAGGGGATTTTTAAGGGTGTATGTTGGTTTCCTTCATATAAGTCACGTACATACGCAACTTGTGTACTACACAGTCGCATACATGTTTTGAAGAAGGGTTTTTACTATTCTCAGTCTATTGAATTCATAGTGGTTGTGCTTTGAGATCTTTGTGGGTATTTTTGTGACTCTATAGAAGTGTTGTTTGGTTCCATAAATCCATTTCTTTGTTTCCAATATTGCAAGAAAAAATTAAATATTTTGGTCAACTTTTGTGTTTGTTCAAAGCTTTTTTTAGTTTTTTTAATGGTTTAGGGTTTCAGAAACATTAGTCGGGTGTTTCTTACGCTATGTTTTCTGTTAGTATAGTGGCTCATTAGGTTCTTAGTCATTTTTTGAAATTTGTCTCCCCATATACCTTCTTGTTTTCTTGTTTGATACAAAATTAAAGTATAAGAGTGTATGCTTTTGAACTTCCTACCTTGCCTTTCATAATTCCATTTTGAAAAGAAAAGTTCATTGTAGGCATATTCTTCTTAAATTTACTCTTGTGTTTAAAAAAAGATTTCATTTCAGTAACCTTAATAAAAGAAAAGAAATCCAATTTGCAAAGTTATTTCACACATTGTTCTGAATTGCAAAGTGTTTTAAGATCTTGCATACAATCAAAAGTGCATTGTTTTCATTTATGAAAAAAACTATAAAAGAAAGAGTTTGTTTTCATTTGATTTGAAGTGTTTCTACACTCATTTTTCAATGAAGAAACTGCATCATGCATTTTTGTTCTTAAGTGTTTCTCTCATGTGTCCATCAAAACACTATCTAGTTTCATTTGTACCCCTTTGAGTATTCCCACACAGGTGTCAGTTGGAAGTTACATAGGAAGAAGTTTATATCTTTAGTAGAGGTTGTTCTAGGAATGCGGAGTTTGATGCACATATAGATCAGATCAATAGAGATATTTGATTCAGAGTAGTCTTTTTACAACGACATATGATTCAGCATTGTGGACAATTGAGTAGTAGGTTTGGATAGATATATAACAGTGGATGAGAGCATGAATTCATATATTTGTTCAAATAATGGTTCAGATAGTGGTTCATATATAAAGGAATATTATCAAAATGGATGATAATGATACATGGATATTTTAATGCTTATTCTTGGATTACTTTTATACATGTCAATCGATTACACAAGGAAGAACCAATGGACAAAAAATCCAAAAGGAATCAGGGACAGGAAGCCCTACAATTGATCTACACAACATCTTTCAGAGAAGTCAAAGGAAGAGAAACAAAAGCAGGAAGACAAGTAGAAATATCATTCAGAAAAGTTGCCAAACAAAGAGGTAAGAATAGAGGTATGATTCTAGGAGGAGAAATGATAGAGATAATAATGGAGGGAGCATTGGAAGCCATGCCATCAAAATTTCATAATAGTGATACCCTTTTTCAAAGGGGGAGATACTATTTAGATGAAGGGAGAGAAAATAATCAGAGGCTTAGAAACACAGAGAAAGATCAAAGGAATTTAGACAAGGGGAGCATCCCAAAGGATAGTACAGACAGGGGGAGAAACCCCAAGGAGAGTTCAGCCAGAGGGAGTAGCCCCAAAGAGAGATACCCTTTTCCATTGATGTCAAAAGGGGAGAGACATAAACAATGATGAGGATCGATGATCATAGGGAGCATGAGAATGAGTATTTCCATGATTAAGTGTTTCCATCAATGCCAAAGGGGGAGATTGTTGGATATTTGGTTTAGGTTGATGGGCAGTTAGTTTGGATAGATGGTTTTCATTGATGTCAACCCTTGGAGAGTGATCTTGTAGATCGATTTCAACTCTTAGAGATTAATGTCAACCCTTGGAGAAGTTTGGTAGTGAATTCCGGTAGCATAAAGGTATGAGTACGAGACTCGAGTTTGTTTGAGGTATAAAGGCATGAAGATCAATGAATATGTAGGTAAGACTATTCTAGATGGATAGTACATGTCATTCAATTTCCGATGATATGTGGTACGTCATGTAGTTCATCACATTTGAGGAGATATGGCTTAGTGAAGTTTGAGAACCCTCATGAGTTATATAGAAGCCCCTATAAGGTCAAAGAAGTCAATTATTCTAGAAGATCGTAGAAGAATTTTACTATTCAAAGTGGTTGTAACTAGGAGTTAATCATGGGTAAAGTTGTTGCATTAAGAAAATAATAAAAAATAAATTAGTTGCAACAAGAAGTTGTGAGTTTGTTAATTATGGCAAAGTGGTCAAAGTAATAAAGTGGTTGAAAAGAGAATTTATTTAAATAATAAAGTTGTCAAAGTGGTTGCAAAGAGAAATTATTTAAATAATAATTTGGTTGCAAAAAGAAAGTAGTTAAGGGTAAAAAAGTTATGATTTTACTAATTAAGGAATTGTTAGTTGCAACAAGAAAGTGGTTAGCCCTAAAAGGTGGAGAAAGGACTAAAACAATTACAAGGAAACTTCTAGAGGAAATCACTTGGAAAGTATAAATAAGAGAGAAAGGAACTCCCATTAGCACCTACCTACCTATTGAAAATTATTGAATATCCATCTTGTGAAAGGCTATTTGCAGGTATACATTGAAAAATATGAGAAAGCCTAGGTGTGAGGAAGTGAAGGTTTGAAGGGATGAAAGTTTCGTAGTTGCAGAGGAAGTGAATGAACCAAGGTTTCATAGGAAATCTGCGAGTTGTAGAGAAGTTAGGGCGTAGGAATCTGCGGGCCATAGAGGAGGAAAATGTGGATACCCGCGAGCTATAGAAGGGGAAATCATAGATCTGTACAAAGGGAGAGAAGGAAGATTCTTGTTCCATGTTGTAGGATCTGAGGAGAGATTGCAGGTATGTTTGTCAGAGATCAGATACAATAGAGTTAATATAGAGTTAAAAGTATTTTCATGACTATCTTTCAATATTGTATCTTAGTGGTGTTGTGGAGCATGCTTGAGGCATGACTTTGTGAGGTTTGGTAAATGCCCTCTTGGAGGTATGGTATCTGTTTTAGTAAATTTTTTGAGGAATATCTATTGAAGAATATTATCGTTGCATGTATGAGTTATATTGATATATATTGTGGCACATTGTGAGAGGTCTATGTTAGTGACATTGGAATATGGTTAATACATGCCTGATGCTACATAAAAGTGAGGTTTTGGTACATGGTTTAAAGTGAGGACTTATGGTATTTGGTTATGGATAGTGTGATGTATTGCTAGAGAAATTTTGATGGTTATGTTGGTATATGTCCTTGGTATATGGTTGAGGTACATGTTGGGTACATGTTGGGACATATAGTTGATGTGTAGTTGACGCATGATTGGTACATGTCTGGTACATTGTTGGAGGCACTTGATGGTAGTGTTGTTGGCACTTGGTTTATGGATGATGTTGTATAGTACATCTAGTTGATGTGTGAGTATTCTTGGTTGATGCACATCCTATTGATATTGTGCATATGGTTGAGTGGTTTTGGTAAGTACATTTGATTTGATTGATGAGATTACAGTAATAGGTTTTCAGTATCAGGTTTACATTGACAGTTTGACAGAAGCAGAGACAATGACAGTGAAAATGGGTGATTTTTTGTTAGTCTACGAGTTACAGTGAGAATAGATGCGAACATCTATGAGTTGTAGTTAAGAAGGTCCCAGATACCCGTGTGTAGTTAAGAAGGTCCCAGATACCCGCGTGTTGTAGTATAGATAGATCGTGGATCTGTAGAGAAGTTTTGAAGAAGAGTGGTACATGTTGTGACAGGATTTCGATTACAGTATTGACAGTGACATGTTGTGACAGTGACAACTACAGATTATTTGATTCAGTGACAGTGACACATTTTCTACATTTGGCACTTATATTTTAGGGTAGTTGGACGGGGTAAAGATAGTTGGTTGGAGCCAGAGAACTAGGGAGTTGGAGGTTGCTTCAGGTTGGATCCCAAGAATTAGGGGGTTTGAGCCTCCTTCTGGTTGGAGCCAAAGAATTAGGGAGTTGGAGCATAAGAAACTAGGGGGTTGGAGCCTCCTTCCAATTGGAGCTGGAGAATTGGAAGTTGGTGCTTCCTTGAATGTAATTCTTTGACATATAAGAAAATCATTCCACGGTTTTCTACCGCATGTTTCCACGTAAATATCGATGTACTGTGTATTGTGTGGATGTATTTATTATTGTTTATTATGCACTAATGGATTTTAATGCTTATGATGCAATAATATATTGATGATGAACTGATGAACATTGTTGAATAAGTTAAATGAGTATAACCTGTGGTTAAAATAAGTATAAATTTCTCATTATTGATTCCCCCCCCTCTCAGTAATCCAACAATCACTTTACGCTCTCATGGTAGAAGAATTGTCTTTGTTATGAGTAAGATTAATTCAATTCAAGTGTGGGTTGTTTCCTTTTAAGTAGTCATTCATTTTTCTTAGAAAATAGTGGTTTGGTTTATTTTATAATAGTTTTCCTTCCAATCGATACAAGTAAGGATCTGATATGGTTAATAGTAGTTTGTTTTCATCAATAACACCATGTGAGTTTGATTGGTGAGATTTTATTATACAGATAGTGTTAGCTAAGGATTATTGCCTGTATATACATTGCATGATAACCTTGCAATACAAATACTTACCCTAGGTTGAAAATTGATGTATTGGAAATTTAATAAGACAATTAAACACACCAACAATAAGTAGATCCATTATATTGTCAACATCATTCAACTCAAATTGTATGAGTCTACTCACTTAAAATAAAAGGTGTAGGTTTCTCATCCAATCTAAAATATTATAGAGTTTCAACCCTCACTTGAACTTTTTGATATTTCTACACAAACCACACAGAAAATTACCACACATGGAAATTAAGACTCTATGGAGGTGTTCAACACTCATTTTCTCCTTCTTGTGAAGAAAGGGGGACACTTTCCTCTTAAACAAGGAGGAATGCTACAACCCATAAAGCATATTGAGCATTTATAAGCAAATAGACAACAATAATAAATTAGTACTTGTTTTTATTGTTAGCTAGTGGTTACACTTTGAGAATGTCTTATCTTTCATCATTCTTCTTTTCTTGTTTTATACTAGTAGTTATATAGTATCCATTTGATCCATTGCCTTTATTTGTTTTTCTATAAATAGAGATCCATCAAGAGATAAGAGTATACGTGTCCTTTTGCCCAAAAAATCTTGTGTTAGAGTTTTTGTTATCTATTTTCTTTGTGGTTAGGTTTTTTTTTTTATCTTGTATCAAAATACATTATTAGATACCTAAAATATAAACATCAGTTGTTCAAGTGTGCAAGTAAAGACTATATTATTTCTTTAACATGGATAATAATGGCCATAGTTTCAAAAGAGATTGGACTATAGATTATGAGGCTTTTAGCATGAGCAATAATTACCATAATTTAAAAAAGGTTGGGATAGAGATAATGAGGCTTGACTTAATTATTGGAACATAAAAAAATTTAATAATATTCATAGTAATTTTATTTTACGTCCCTCTAAGTTAAAAATAATAACCAAAATTACAATGACATCATTAATAAGAGGAAGATGAAATATTGCAAAGAAGTTATCAATCCTAATCCAACACATTAAAATTGATTTTATCAATAGTAATTCAACTCATCAAAATTGCCAACTTAAAAATTAAAATTACAATTGTTAAATTGAGGACAAATACTCATGACCTCCACAATGAAAGAAATCACTTTACTAACCTAAAAATACCATATCAATTTTATCAATTTTTTTAATTAACTACTTTAAATATTATTTCATTTCATTTGCAAAAAGGAATATTACATGACTTACAAAAATTGTACTAACCTTCATACATACATTTTTATCATATTTAAATATATAAAAATAACAAATTATCAAAAATATATAATATGATACTTTTTATTTATTGAAATAAACTTTGTTAATTTTAAAACTAGACAAACAACATTTTTTATTATGAATATAACTCATCTCCTTAATTTATTTAAAAAAAATCATAATATAACTTAATTTAAATAACCAATCTCCTATATTTAAAAAAGTATTGTCAACTTATTTTAAAAAATGGATTTTTAGGCTGAAATTCTAGGATATAAGTTTACATCAATCACTATTTTTTATTGTTCAAAATCCGTTTATGAATACAGAAATGGATTCAGTTTGCCTAAAAACCTCGAAGGCAAATCTATAAATCTAACAATTTCTAACAAAATTTCTAACAAGTAAAATGAAAAAGTACACTTTTACATAAAATTAAAAAGTAAAAAACATTACATTTCATTAAAAATAATAAATTCCATATACATTAGAACGCTTCAAAATATGATCAAATATAGCAAAATCACAAGCCATGGTATCCTAAATTATATTGATATCCAGTCTAACGTATAGCGGATAAGAAGCAAGAAATGATATGTATTTAAGGTTTCACTGTTTGTGAAAAGAATTAAGTACCCTTCCATGGCCAAGAGGGCGCCCACTTAGTCCTAACTCCAGCTAAGGCAGCATTCAGCAAGAACGCAGAAGAGAACACCAAAACACTCCACTCGTCATTATAGTCCTCCTTATATATGTAATGAAATGATTCTTGCGAGTATTTGTCAAGAATATAACTTCCGATTCCCCACTTAACCCAAACGAGCAGTTGCAAAGCACTATATACCCAACTCCCAAAAATATGTATACCCAGAGTTCTAGCTGCTACACTGCCGGCCACAATGCATACAATCTCCGACATTATTACTGACAAAACCTTATAATCGGCTAACTTGCCAATTTTTCTGGAATAGACCCATTCCAAAATACAACCCAAGTGGAATGCTTCCGTACGCGTGACAATAAAAAAATTATTTCTCCTCTGAATCTATATTGTGCCTTCAAACATTTGCATAGCGACATAGTGTGTATGCGATCATTTATATTTAAAAAAAACATCTTCCAAATGACTTTAAGTACTTAGATGCCATATTTAAATCACATCATTCCACAATGGAATTTCTTTATTTCAAACAACCGAAAAATTGAAATGAGAAAGAAAAGAGTCTTTGATACGGGAAATTGCTATAGAATTATAATTATAATTTATGAATATTATGATAATGCTTTATCCCACATTAAAGAAATATTCTTTCGACTTCAATTAATTAGATGTTATAACTATAAAAACTTTGTAAAAAAATAAAATTCTAAACGGCTTTTAGTACATAGATGCCATATTAAAATCACATCATTCGACTTCAATTAATTAGATGTTATAACTATAAAAACTTTGTAAAAATGATAACTAAAAGTAAAATTCTAAACGGCTTTAAAAAATGATAACTAAAAGTAAAATTCTAAACGGCTTTAAGTACATAGATGCCATATTAAAATCACATCATTCCCAAGGGATTTAAGTACGTAGATGCCACGATTGTGGAAACTGTCGCTTTAATGCACTAGGTAGTGAAATATTTTTTTTTAACGACATAAAAAATATTTCGACAAATTTAATTTTTTTTAAACCGTATCATTTATAAGGAATTTATTTATCTTTAGCAACCAAAGAAAATCAAATTACAAAGTAACGCTATCCAAGTTTAAGTTGCTTCGTCTATATTCAATAAATGTTTTAATGCTTTGGTTTTCATGTGAGTAGAATTAGGGTTTTATTTGACTTTTTAACTATTTGTTTGTGGCTTAATCCATAATCGTAAAAATTGAAGAGGGGTTTTGTCCATCTTTATGAGAAAAACCCACCAACAATTTGAACTAATCTTAGAAACGTTGGTGTCAACCAGAGTGAAGCGGTTTTTCATTAGGATTCATGTTCTTCATGGTTGTGTTTTGAGTGGACATCATGGTGTTATTAGGTCCACCATAAGGTTAACCAAGGAATTATACCAAAATGATCAGTGTCGCATAAGGAGTCTTTTGATATAGATCGCCCATAATAGTATTGTCGAATCTACAAAAAAGGCTTTACTTTAGAGCTATACCAATGCCATCAACACTATTCAATGAATATTTTTAGATAGGTCCCCCACAATGGTATGGGATGGAACATTTTTAAAAATCTGGTAGGAGTATTACTCTTGTTTGAGTATCATTGTGTTGACAGATTTCACTAATTTTTTGTAATCCTAGAGATTATTTTTTGAACTTCTCATTCTATAAAGGCTAGGGCTTTGTAGGGTCTTAAGAGAAAAGGAGTGTTAAGTGCTATAGCTCTCTAATATGCCTAAGGGTTTCCAATGATAATGCTTGGTCAAATATTTCATGACATTAAAGAACGCAGATAGATAAAGATTGTACCCTTAGTTGTACTACATGATTCCCTGGTTTGTGGGAGTGATCTCCCTAAGTGTTGTTCTAAGGATGTCTGCAAGAGTTTGATGGGGGGAAAAGTGGCAATAGGGTGCAAAGGAATGTGTGCATGCAAGAACGCACATGCATTCTTAGAAACACACATGTATTCCTAATCCTACAGCCTCAATGCTCACCGAACCACCACACACACTTGCCAAGTAGGATTTTTTAGGAATGTGTGCATGTTCCTATGTTGAGTGTGCATGTGCTCAGGAACACATACACATTCCTCATTAGAAGTATGCATGCACTTTATAATGCATGTGCATTCCTGTTCCTAGATCCTTCAATCAATTTTACTATGTTTTTAGGTCAAAGATAAAGTCTAGGTTCATTCATACACAAATCTACTTTAAATAATTGACCCTTTGTGACCCATTATAACCCCTTGTGACCCTTATGAAGGGAGGTAGAGAGAGAAAGGGAGGGAGAGAAAGATTGACAAAGGGAGAGAGAGAGAGTGAGAGTGATATTGGAGGATATGGAGTGGTAGGAGAGAGCTGTAGATGTAGGAAAGAGTGAGAGTGAGAGAGAGAGTGGGAGTGAGAGGGATAGAGAATGAGAGAGATAGAGAGGGAGGTAGAGAAAGGTAAAGAGAGTGAGATGGAGGTAGAGAAAGGTAAAGAGAGANAGTGTAGGGGAGAGAGTGCTATAGGGAGGAGAGAGAGAGGGAGAGAGAAATAGAGAGGGGGGCAGAGAAAGAGTGAGTGAGAATGAGGGGTGGGAGAGAGAAAGGTGGGTATAGAAGGAGAGAGAGGGGGGGGGAGAGAGAGGGAGGAGGGAGAGAAATACATGGAGGGAGAGAGAGAGAGAGGGAGAGAGTGGTGGAGTAGGGAGAGAGAGAGATAGAAGGGGAGAGAGTGAGAAAGAGTGAGTGAGAGAGAGAGTGTGAGGGTTAGAGAGGGAGGGAGAGAGGGGTAAATACATAGAAGGGAGGTACAGAGAGAAAGAGAGTGGTAGATAGTGAGAGGGAGAGAGAGAGAGAGG
>ML777527.1:1247475-1262998 GCA_009831015.1 Picea engelmannii | reverse complement strand
GGTGTTCCCCAGGCTATCGTCACTGATCACGGTAGCCACTTTCGAAACTTCATGATGTCCGAGCTTACTGAAAAGTTGGGTCTTCTCCATGAAAACTCAACACCCTATTACCCACAAGCCAACGGCCAAGTCGAAGCAATTAAAAAATTTCTCATAACTATGCTCTGATGAATGATAGGGATTCACAAAACAAGTTGGCACATAATGTTGTTTTCGACATTGTGGGCTTACCGGACATCCTTCAAGTCCTCTACTGGGTTTACACCTTTCCGGTTAGTCTATGTTTTGGAAGTCATTCTCCCAATTGAATGCGAGATACCCTCTTTAAAACTAGCTGTTGAACTCCTACCAAACACTTCCGCTAAGGAAGAATGTCTACTGTATCTTATGCGATTAGACAAAACTCGACGCGATGCTACCCTAGTCATAGAAACTCAGAAAAAATGTGTCAAGGCCCAATACGACAAACATGTCAAGCCTCACATTTTCTCTGAAGGAGATCTCGTTCTCCTCTACGAACAAGATCGAGATGTGCTAAGAGCTGGAAAATTCGAAGCCATGTGGTGAGGTCCGTATATCATTAGACGAGTATTGGAAAAATGAGCCTATGAGTTAGTAGATTACGATGATATCCCTTTAAGTGAATCCAGAAATGGGTTGTACTTGAAGAAGTACTATGCATAAGATCACCTGTGCACAAGTACTTGTATTTTTATTGTATCATACTTCTTGTGTGTTACTATAGCTTGCTTTCGTCGTTATCTGGTCTCTACCCTTATGTGACATTGTGTTTGATTTCCAGATGTCGGAGTATTTACTACCCTACATTGGCTTCACTGATGGCGCTAGCCATAGTACTCAGAATCTTACTTCCGCTGCATGGGAAATTTACACCCCTACAAACGAACTTGTCTCTTTACAAGGTGTGTGTCTCAGCTGTGTGACCAACAATATTGCAGAGTATAGCATCGTTATCAAATTATTGGTTGATTCTATCTTTCTTGGAATTCATCATTTGGTTGTGTGACTTGATTCGCAGCTTGTAGTACTACAGTTAAGTAATGTCTATACTATTCGAAGTCCTACTTTGTTACGGGTGTATTTGCGAATTTGCCTCTTGGAGTGTTATTTTGATTATATTGAATATCAACATATTCCTAGATATCTAAATACATTAACTGATGCATTGGCTAACTATGTATTAGACAGACATTTGAATCATTTATAAATCAATCACATCAATGTTCACACAACACATGACAAACTGGTAGAAGCCATCTGTATATATAACGATCAAAGAGTTTTTTACAAAAAAATTTGTCCGAAGACCAAAATGTCAAAATCTGAAGCTCATAGCTTCTACAAAGTGACGTCACGGATGACATTCATGGTAACACACAACTGCCCGAGCAACTCTACAGAGCAGTTGACTCATGGACCCTGACACTCCCACTGTATGGCGTTGATCGCATCGTGGAACCTCTTCAAGAGGCATGTCTGGAATATCTGCGGTCAAGCCCTCCAGGTTTTGTTCCACTACTTGATAATCCTCGGCATATTGTGGCACTGGCACTACCTCTCCTCATCGCTGAATGGGAGAAGTACCAAGAGGTCGTTAAGGTCCAACATCTATGTCATCAAAAATGAATTTTGTATTTAGTCTTTGAACGAACACATAAAAAACATTTGCATATGATAAAAATTCACAAAAAAATTTAAAAAGAAAAAAATTGTGTACTTCTTACCAAGGTCCCCCCACTGAGCATCCTTTGGCAGTACTAAGTCCAGATATCCTCAGAAATCCAACTCGGCATAAGCGTAGTCGTCAACCATCAACATCTATGGTTGCAGTCAATCAAAGAAAGTATCATCATACTTGATAATTGGCCCAGCTACGTGTCGGGCCATAAGCTGACACCATCTCAGAATCCTTGGATCCCTGGGAGTTGGTAAATCCAAATCAACCTGCAGCCTCAGTAATGGAACCCTCTCAAGGAAGAAGGACACTAACAAAGATCCGTAACCAAATTTCTTTAGGTCGCCTCGTCTTCACTTGGTCAACTGTTTTTTCATACTGCGAAGCACAACATCTGCCCAGTTAAAAACCTGAGGTTCAGTACACTCTATAGCATACTAAAAGTAACTATGTAATGCCATGTGAGGGGTAGAGCTCCCCACCATCTGAGCTATAATAAACAAGATAGTATGGAGGGTCAAATCCCATACCCCCCAAATGGCTACTTTTCCTTTCTTCCTCTCTGCTTCGGGAACACAGTGTATACGACAGTACTCACTCATAGGCAACCCACCACCTCTGCTACCAGTCAGGCTCACATAGTACCCCCACCGTGACAATCCAGTCAAAAAGTAAATGTCCTCAATATCTAAAGATAGTGTGTGGACCCCTACATGGAATACCTGCTGATCGGGATCCCACATGTGCACAAGGTACTCTAACAACCTGACTTGGGCCCTCATGCCTGGGATATGAAAGTACTTTAGAAGGCTACAGTCTCTAAATGCGGCAATAGTGGGTGGATGATTTCCAGCAATAGCATTGTCTTCTTCATGCTCCCTTTCACGCCATTTGTTGTTGGGAAAAATACCCTACGGACTAGCAAACTAGGGTCAGACTTGCATGGAGATTTTGACCGTAAAGAAACTACTTTTAAACCTACCACCCAAAACCTAAACCCCTCTTTCACAATACATGCATGGAAAGAAACTACTAACCTTTTTACTGATGTTTGGTGTAGATCTTCTGTTGCGCTTTTCCCGCTTGCTTGCGCTACTCCTTCCAAAGATAATCCTGCAATCAAGACAAAACACTATGCATGCATGCTACTTTTCTACTTGAGGGTTAGAAATTAAGCATAAATTAAAAAATTCATAGATAACACATGCATTGGGATGGGAAAAGTATTCTTTTATTATTTGAAAAATGAATCAACTTACAATCAAAGTAGAGACCGGCCACCATTCCTTGATCTTGATCCTGGGATCCTCCTCTTCTTTTGTCCTCCAACTACTTTGCGTTAATTCTCCTTTGTCTTGAGGAAAGGCTAAAGGGTTGGGACAATGTATTAGGCAAATGGGCAGAGTTTCTTCGCTATAATTTTCCTCCTCCAAATGGTACCCCTACCCCTTCTTTTATAGGCTAGAAGGAGCTAGGGTTTTGGACGAACCCTCAGCCATGCATGGCCAGGAATTTCAGTTAACTGACCCATATATTTTTTCCCCATCGACAACTTTCCTATTTTTGTGTTTTGTTAGGTACACATGTGTTGTAGTAGGCCTGCCAGCGTGCACACGCATGCAGTAGTGTATTAGGGCGTGTGGGCCTTGACCCAAGAGGATTTTCAAAGAGGTTGTTCAGTGGATGTTTTGGCAATGAAGGGATATGAGTTGGCCTGATGCCAAGTAAGCATGTGTGGTGCAATTTAGGGTTATAACAGATGCCCCCTAATGTGTGAGGTCAGAAGAGCATCTGATGGCCGAAATACATTACCAATATTTTACCAATCTATACTGATATGCTGAATGAGTGATCCCAGGAATCAGGAATCAGGAACTAGGAGGTGTCATCTGCAAAATAACAAATGTCTCACTGAGGCGGGCATACCCATGCTCAGGATAAAATAGAACCATGGCTACCAATCAAATACACTGTAGATCCATGTCAAATAACTATAAATAGTATCCGCGAATAATACACAGCGGAGATACATCTCCAAATCAGAAAGATATACATATAGAGTATCCATCTCCCAGAAGTTGATTTAGCCTGATGGCTATACTTCAGAGCTCGAGAAACAACTTCAAAATATTCTAAAACTCGGGTAGGAGTGTAATATGAGTGTACGATTGCACTACCCAGAGGTCTTCAACGGCTCGTTGGTTATGGACTTGATAATCTTGATGATCGGATTGAAGGCTTCAGTGATTTTGAACAAGGACTTGATTGGACGTTCAGGATGGACGGGTATGCGGACAAGAGACATTGCAGAGGGGCCGACTCAAGCTTAGTGACAAAATTCCCTTCGACAATAGCATGAGAAATGATAAGACTCAGGTAACATATATGTTAATCATAAGTCTACGAAGCAGGAGGCAACGCAAACTCTCCATATGTTTGGAAGAGTAACCAAACGGTGGAGGACACAAATCTATATAGCGAGAAAAGCTTCCTAAGGTCGTACTACATCCCATAGTCTGATGATCAAATGGACAGATGTGCTTTATCCAAGGGCGACTCATGATGCTGCCAATAAAGAAAATACCTTTCCCATCCTCTTTTTGGGGTATATTTGATTTTTTTGTTCTTTTTGATCATTTTTGAAAAAGAATAAAGGAATATTATGTTATAATGGAGGAACGAGTACTGCAAACATACAAGCTCAAGGCACAAGGACAAGACTGATGTTCTGGTGAAATAATACTCGAGAAAAATCCTCCGGCGGCCAAAGGTGTTAAGACACAGAAGAAAACTGTCACAAAGTTGATGGATAAGGTATGCAAATGTGGTTGATAGAACACACAATGGTAATGTCCTTCGATGTAAGTTTAACGAGCCCAGAGAAGGTAAGATCGGTAGTTTTTCATATTTAGAGAGTCTGAAAAAGCATAAAAGGAGACTCTAGTGGGGTACCTTTTTCAACAATATTCTAGTCGGTTCAAAAAAGGGATAAACTAGCACCGATTAGATGTCAATTCAAAACCATTTTAACGAGTGTGAAAAGGATAAGATTACTCAGCTATTTTTTCACTTTTAAGGAGTCTAAAAAAAGCTTAACTATGGACTCCATCAGGAATGTTCTTCTGGACCATTTTAATGAGTGTGAAAGAATAAGGTCACTCGACGATCTTTTCAATTTTAGGGAGTCTGAAAAGAGCTTAACTATGGACTCCGTGGGGGTTTCTTTTTCGTAAATTTAGTCCCTTAGGCCCGAAAAAGGAATAAAATTATACCTAAAGATACTCTTCTAAAGAATGGGAATTCAATAGAGTATTCCTTTGTTCGTACAATTGATCGTCCGGACTGAAAAAGGGGTAAACTACCATCGAACAGACGTGACTTCAAAATTTAGTTTAACGAGCGTGAAAGGTCACAAGATCGCTCGGCAATCTTTTCATGTTTAGAGGGTCTGAAAAGGGATTAAAAGGAGACCCGTTATGTTTTGGGAGTCCGGAGGGTAAGATAAAGAGTGAAAAAGACCTATGCAAATGAGACTCAATTTCGTATTTAGGAAAGGCTATACAGACTCTCGAGCCTACAGTGTTGTTAGAAATGGCATGGACACCATAATGCAACCAGGACCTACCTAGGGCATCCATGTTTTGGTAAGCTCTACCACCAAGTCGCGACACTTCTATAACAGATATGACGGTTTCGTGTCACAACCGGATGGGATCGATCCTATAGCATAAGAAAAAGGCAACGAGATGAAAAAGTTAGGGTGATATCCTAACCTATATTCTCAAGTTGATTTTTGAATTTTTTTTTTTATGGACCGTCATATATATATATATATTTTTTTTTTCGAAACTCAAAAAAAAGTGTCCCAATACCTGATTAAATCTCTCCCGTATAACTCCTGGATCACTCTAAATGGTTTTTGGTATAAGGAAACTGATAAGGGGGGCCAAAAAAGTGACAAAAAGTCTATAAATAGAAGCTGGCAGCTCATTATCACCATTGCTGATTTGGAAATTGACTCTGGAGCCAAAAGACCCCCTTTGCCAAAGATTGTGATTCCGGGAGCTACAGTGGACGAAACGAAATTCTGCTTGGACCAAGTAAGTACAAACTCCCTTATCTAGCTATTCAATACTTCAATTTTAGAATTTAATTTATTTTTGGGGTGGGTGTTGACCTTAAAAAGGTCGGCCCTAGGTACACACATGTAGAGTAAAGTCTGCACGCGTGTACATGCGATTGTCACCTCTATAGGCCGCATGTACCCCCCCCTATTGATGAAAAAGACTATGAAAGGAAGTATTGACCCTCCTCTACCTTGTTGTGTTGGCAGGATGTATGTCCAGTGGAGGGAAAGGGAGCACGAGGCCTCCAATGAGTTAGTTGCTGCAGATCCGAATGCTGTGGCCGTGTTGATGCAGTGCGGTTTGTTAAAATTCTTTTTATGTCCATTCATGCGTGCACAACCAAGGCTACTGAATGCCTTGATTGATTACTGGAACCCTGATGCAGAGGCATTTATGTTAGAGGGGAAATCCTTGGTGCCCACCACCGAGGATATTTACTTTCTGACTAGCCTCTCAAGGAGAGGGGAACCAGTCAACTTTCAGACTTTTCCTGCGGGGCCGAACAAGGTCTCGGAGCTGATAGCTGAGTATTGTGAGGCTGGGACTGATCGTAGAGGTTCTTCAGTACCTATTAGAAATATTACCAACCTCACACTACAGACTATCTTATTGCTTATTGGGCGGATTACCGGGTCAATAGCCGTGCATCAGGCTTCGCGCGCACAGATGAACTGTGCTATCCAGTGCATGAATGCACAAATTTTTTATTGGAGTACCACACTACTAGAATGTATGAAGAGGAAATTAACAGATTTTCGACAGCGGACACAGAGGAACTTCGGGTTCGGGACTATCTTGTGTTCGTTCTTTTTTGAGAGAGTTTTGTGCTTCAGTCCTCGGCTTGCAGTACGAGGACATCTGGCCACTTTCACCACAGTATGCAGATGGGCAGTGTTACTGCCGGGACAGGGTGGCAGAAGGATCGTTGAGGCCTTCGATGATGACTTTTTTGCTTGGATTTCATGACAGATCCCTGCTATTGAGGACTACCCATATGTGGGGATCGACTTTTCGAGAGATCCAGAGATACCCGTGCCTCCTGGTGAGGAGCAAGGAGAGATGGGTAAGTCTCCACCTGTAGTTTTTTTGTTTGCATATGTAATTTTTATGTCTTTTTTGATATATATATCATGTTTTTGTATGCCAGAGTATTTGATGGGTGAACGTTTACTGTATGCAGATGTGGGACCCATGCGACCTGCCGACTATGCACGAAACAAGTGTCGCCCACGGTCGGAAGCCGCAGCTGCCGCCGCTGGGGGAGCAGCAGTAGCAAGGAACCTCCCAGTAGGAGAGGCCGAGAGGGTCCTTAGGCGAATTGAGAGGAACTTTACTGCGCTCACTCGCATAGTCCCGATGGCAGAGATAGAGGACCTACCGCCATCCATGCAGACTTATGTTGTGGGGGCACCTCAGACATGGGTCCGATTGTTTAGGCATTTAGCTCATGCTGTAGATGATTATAACAGGGCCCATAGGCCCTGAATAGACTTTAGCCTCTTTATGTGCCACGAGCACCTTGTTGTATATATTGTTTTTTGAGGGCATAAGCCCGGTGACTTGTTACTGTTCCCACTTTTGAGGCACTTGCGTCCATCTATGTACTCTGAGGATTTTATGATGTTTATATATGGTTTTTATCTCTTCTTGTGTCTTATGGATTATGTGTGCAAAAATGTATTTACATGTTTATGTCCATGATCTTTTTATATGTGGGCAAGATGCCAATCTAAAATGTGATTAGCTAGAGTATCTGTGATTTGGTTTAATCTCCTAGGAACATGAAAATATGTAATATAATCAAAGTTGCGTTCTAAGAGACGTACCCTAAGGAATCGTCGATGTAAAGTTGGATCATTAACCCAGTATATTATGTTTAGCTGCGACACAACCAGTTGAGCATCTATATAGACCCGGAGGCGAGAGATACCCAATGACAATGCATCACGAAGAAACTCAATAACTGCACTATACTCGGAAACATTATTTGTGGTGTCACCTAAGCATATACCTCCAGAAGATAACAACTGACCCTGTGGTGTAAAGATTACCAAAGCTGCAGAGGGAAGCCTCAATGTGTGTCGACTAGCACCATCCGCATACCCAACAAACACCTCAGACTCACTTGACATCTACCATATTGACGAAAGATAACATCAATGACACGTCCATAACACTTTTAAAAGAACCGTAAAAAAGTAATAGTACAAAGACTATACATATGTTACAAAAAGTTACCCACAGTGACCTTTCTATGAGTAATACCTCTTGAGGTAGAGCCCATTTCTAGGCTCCGCAAAATCATTCCCTTCAAAGTCGACCAAATGATAGGCACCCTTTTTTAATACCTCTTTAATAATGAAGGGTTCAAACCACATGGGTTTAAACTTTTCTGCCCCCAGGGGGTCTTTATCTTGGTCATAAACCAGGACAAGGTTGCCCTCAGAAAAAATCCGAGGACAAACGGACCTATCATATTGACACTTGATCTTATGTTTATGAGCCTCATTGGCCAGGGCCGCATTGCGACGCTGCTCATCAAGCTGCTCAAGGTGTACTAACCACTCTTCAAGTGGAGAAGTGTCTGGCAATAACTATACTGCCAATTTCAGAGATGGGATTTGACATTCGATGGGCAAGACTACCTCCAGCCCATAAACGAGTTGGAAAGGTGAGAAACAGGTTGCAGTCTTAACAGATGTTCGGTAAGCCCATAATGCCAAGTATAACATCAAATGCCAATTTGACTTGGCTGAGTTGATAGTTCGTTGTAGAATAGTCTTAAGAGTTTTGTTTACAGCTTCCACCTTCCCATTGGCTTGGGGGTAGTAAGGTGAGGAATGTTCTTGCCGTAACCCAAGCTTTGATGTTAATTCAAACATCATTTGGTTCTGAAAGTGACTGCCATGGTCAGTGACAATCTCTCTTGGGACGCCAAACCATGCTATAATCTGGTTGAATAAGAAGAGAGTTGCAGTCTCTCCATCATCTTTAGACGTTGGCATAGCTTCGACCCACTTAGTGAAGTAGTCGATAGCTACGATGATATAGCGGTGCCCCCTTGCTGACGGGGGGTTGCATGTAGTGTAATAAATCCCCCACTTAGTGAAGGGACCAAATTTTATGACAAGAAACATGGGATCTGGATGTGCCCTCATCTTCCGAGAGAATATTTAGCATGGATGGCACTTCTTGACCGACTCGATACAATCTTTGATAAGTGTTAGCCAGAAGTAACCTGCTCGTAAAATATTTTGGGTTGTTGCCAACCCATATAAGTGACCGCCATAATCTCCTGTATGACAATCGTTGAGCACTATGACGGCCTCCTCATGAGTGAGACATCGACGCAAGATGCAGTCTACACCTCTCCGATACAACGTATCATCGAGTATGAGATAATTCTTAGCCTGATGGCATATCTGTCGATGCTCATCACGAGAAGCAGAGGTGGGGCGCTTCAAAGTCTGGAGATAGATCAATATATCTCTGTACAGGGGTCTGAAGATTCAATCAAAAACATATCCCCCTGGATAGGCGATTCCTCAGGCACAACGTCACCTGACTCAACCGGAAGCTCCGAAATAAGTTCTGCGAAGACCAATGACTTCTTGGACTTTGCTGAAATGAATTCTAAGTCAAATTCTTAGAGGATGACCATAAATATACTTATTTTGCCGCCGATAAATCATCGTGTCAACATGTACAGGAATGGATTCACGACAGCAACAACGGTGGTCTTGCGAAACAGAACATAGTGACGGAACCGTTGAATAGCATGAACTGCTAGCAACGCAAGTTTTTCGAGATGGGAATAATTAAGTTCTAGTCCTACGAGGCCTCATCTCAGGTAATAGATCACGTATTCTAAAAATGAATCATCTTCCTGAACTAAAACCATGCCTATGGTTGACTTTGCGATAGCTAGATATAATAAGAAATCTTTGTTATAATTAGGTGGTCGTAGCAGAGCTGCAGTTGTGAGGATGTGTTTTAATGTGTAGAAAGAGCATTGAGCGGCTTCATCCCAGAAAAAGAGAACATCTTTCTTAAGTAAACGCATAAATCCCTTGGTGATTTCGGCATAGTTGGCGATGAAGCGTCGTAAGAAGTTCACCTTGCCTTGAAGACTTTGAAGTTGTAAGATTGTGCGTGGGGGGGGCAACTGGATTATTGCCTCCACCTTAAGAGGATCCACCATGATCCTTGTTGTTGATACGATGAAACCTAACAAGTGTCCTAACGTGACGCAAAATCTACACTTGTTGAGATTCAAGCAAATCCTGAAGTAGCGACAACGTTCGAAGATTAGTCTGAGGTGTGTAGGATGATCCGTTCGCTTGCGAGAGCGTGATGCTAAATCATCTAGGTAGGCCTCGACTATATGTTTGAGGTCGTGAAACGAAAAACACATGGCTCGATGGAAAGTGGCTCCAGCATTATTGAGGCCAAAAGGCATCTTACGATAGGCGAATGTACCCCACGGACAAATAAATGTCATTTTGTGTTGGTCTTCAGGTTTGATTTGGATTTGATTATATCCTAAAAACCATCCATAAACGAAAAGGCTTCACAACTGGCACATTCATCAATGATCTGATCGATGAATGGTGTTGGAAAATTATCTTTTGGACATGCCTTGTTCAAATCATAGAAATCGGTACATACACGAATCGTGCCTTGTTTTTTATTGACTGGCGCGGGGTTTGACACCCATTGAGTCAAATGAATAGGATAAATAAAACCTGCCTTGAGCAATTTCTCAACCTCAAGCTTAATGGCTACTGCTTTCTTAGGATTGACTGGATGAAGTTTTTGTCGAATAGGCTTGGCATCAGGATACGTTGTGATTTCATGTTCAACTATTTTCGAATCGATACCTGACATTTCCTCATAAGACCAAGAAAAAACGTCGCTAAATTCTTTGAAAAGATCTGTGTAAATATGAATCTCTTTGGGGGAGCAATCCACCCCAACGAAGACATTCTCCATGACGCCAGGGTTGCGGGAGATGATGATAGGTATAGTTTCAGCGATAATCGCCATATTGCCCTCAGCATAAATTTCTTGTGTAGCTAAGAGATTAATAGGACATGGCTGATCTCCCGTCATGGTGATAGTGAATTCTCCTGCCTCGATTCGGTTTAAAGCTGGGAGGAAATATGATCTGTGATGAAGATCTTCCCAAGGTTTGTCTGGACTAGTCATTGCTTCGATTACTGCTTTGTCAGAAGGCAAGACTAAGTCTAACGAATCGACGTTGGCGAGAGAATCCTGAGCCCAAATAGGCTCTAGAAGTGGATCCAACTCTTGTGCGAGGGTCGGATCAAGGTTAGATGAAGCTTGTTGGACTAAAGAGTACGCTACTTCAGGGGCCGACAAGGGCATGGACATGTCGGAGTGCCCTGTCTCATCCATCGTGGCTGATGGGGAAGGAAGAATCCACGGATCCTCAAAGTAAGTCGTGTAGAACGACGAAACTTGAAAAATATCAACCTTGTGGTGATTAGATATAAACTTGACATCATCATGAGGAGGTGGGTAATTGAAGGTACCCATCAAGGATGGACACAAACCAACTCCAACGTTAACGACACCGGCTTGAGGATTATCAATCATGGGAACCGTGGATGCCCCCAAAGCTGGGTTAGGTCTAGAGAAGGACAATTGATCGATGGTCACTATCCGGCCTTCGTGTGGAAACAAAAAGACTCGAAAAATGATAGCAACCACAGCTTTCATAGTGTAAGTCCAACTCCGACCTAACAAGAGGTTATAGTCGAGGGGGGCATCGAATACCTCTACTTTGATGCACACGGTCTTCCCTCCTAACTACACAGGGAAAGAAGGGATGATGCCATGTGGTCGGAAAGAATGACCGTCGAATGCAGTGAGGAGAGTAGGTGAAGGAGACAAAGTGGGCTGGCCAATAGCCTTCCAACATGCTAATGACATAACGCATGTCGAGGCGCCCTCGTCGACCACCGTGCGGAAGATATTGCATGTAAAAGTTTTCGTGGGATGAGCCACTACTATCTGAAATGCCATGTGGTAAGGCAGACGAGGTTTTAAGTCGGTTGTATCTAGCATGATGGTACCCGGGTTACAAGTCTCAGTAGAGCCTAAAGCAGTCAACAAGGCTTTCCTCTGAGCAGGGCATCTTTGGAGGACTTCCAAAGCAGATATCGCATAAGGGGTTTCTGATAAATCCTCCACCACAGAGTAATTCTGGGTGCCCCTGCGTTTGGGTTATGAGAAGCTTTCTTAAATGTACCCTTTGGAATGCATGTCATCATTTCTCCCAACGTCTTCTCAATCTGTATAGGAAGAGATGGGAGTTCAGCTTCTTTTCCCTTCTCAGAGGCACTTGGTTTACTATAGTCGTGCACTCTAGTCATTATTAAAGCATCACCCCTAACCATATATACGTTCATGGATGAGGAACTGTTTGGAGGAGGGAAGGTTTCTTGGCTGCCCCATTTGGTACTTGTAGAGGCTTGAATTAAATTTTGCCTATGCTGAAAGGGATTAGTCAACACGGCTTGTTGTTGTTGTGTGACAAACTTTTGGGCCTCTGTAAGTCGAGGACAAAGATGGGTTGGGTGGTCTTCCGCACACAAGTTGCACGGATACCTCGCCTTCCATTTTTCCGTGGTTCCCTCGCCAACATTATCAGTGGGTTTTTTCTCCTCCTTACCCTTCTTTCGTTGTTTTTTCTTCCCTTCAGGCTGTTGGGTGGCCTTTGGGTTAGTCGACTGCACAGAGTGTACTTCCAACGTTTGGGTAGGAGGAGCAGCCAAAGCAGTAGTCTGGCTGGCCGTTGAGTGTTGGATAGATAACTGTTGCAATTGTTTTGTCAATTGCTCAACAGGCTTGGTTTGTGCTGAACCAACAATACCATCAACATGTGGTCCAACTCTCTGTCTAGTTTTATCTAGTATCGATCGTGGTGCATCCGACAGGATGTTGTATAATAAACCAGACTAAGAATAGATAAGCTCAAACTGTTGAGCCCTCATGATGGCATCTTCTTCAGAGAAAACCCCAGAAGTTGCAATGTCTTTGGATAATTGTGGGACCAAAAACTTAAGGAACCACTCAAGCAGGAATGCTGGTGGGACTGGTACTTTAATTAGACTCTTCCGGCGTCTCCACTCTCAGATATGATCAAAGATATGGTCCGCTGTTGTTTGTTCGAAATTTGCGAGCAACTCTGTGCTCGTGTCATATCTCATAGGTAACTGGAAATGGTTAAGGAAGGCCATCGCCGGTTCACTAAAAGAAGAGTATCTTGAGCGATCGAGCTCGATGTACCATTTCGTGGCACTCCTGATAAGAGTGCATTGAAACAATCACAACTGGACGAAGTCACATTTCAATGAATTAGATGAACACCAAAGATGGAAGGTAGTCACTTGATCACCTGGATCTTCATTAGGCTTGGCCTTGAACTTTGGAATGTCCGAAGGCAACTTTGTTGGCATAGGAGGCCAATGTGGATCATGACAAATAGGATCATTTAACAACCTTGTCAAATCTGGCAAGTGTAACGTCACCAGAAATGGTAGTTTGGGTTGTTGCTGATAGCCTGGGTAAAAGGGTCCTGGAGTTTGAATGGCACCAGGTTGCCAGGAAAAGTTTGGTTGCTGGCTCAGATTCTGGTAGAAACCATGGCCCTGACCAACGTAAGGATTTTGCATCTGTGGGGACATCATTGGTTGATTCCCAATAAAGGACATAGGATGTTGGGCATGCATCGTGTTTGAAGGACTTTGGGAAGGATTACCCCATGCCAGTCCTGATGGGAGAGGCATAGAAGTCTGTCCAGGGTTCCATTGACCATGGAAAGAATTACCCCAAAACGACATTCCAGAGGAGGGAACGAATCCTTGTCCTGAGTTCCAAGGTCCTACTATATGTGCCCCCGACGCAGGAATAGTACCCTGCGCCGGTGTAGACTATCCAAAAATGGGAGTGCCCCCAGACGGGCAAGCAGTGGATGCGAAAGTGTTGTCACCAAACGTCCCGTTCCAAACAAATGGTGATGAACCTACTGACATAGTGTGCACAGCTGTTCCTTGACTCTCGGAACCAAATAAACTAGTGTGTGCAGGATGCTCGACGGACTGCTGATGCAGACCACCAAGCGAAGGGGACAAAGGAGAGATATGACCTCCAGCATCAGGAAAAGCATTAAAAGGGACAGAAGTGCCCCCAAGTTGACCTTGCAGAGGAGCGTTAGAGCTCCCTGCCCCTAGACCCAAAGTCTGTAAAGTGGAGTGAGTGAGTGCAGGACTTGTACCCGAACTAGGCATACCATATGAAAACGGAGAGCCTGTCGTACTGGGTGTGAAGGGAGTTGTGGCCGCAGCGATAGATGGGATCGGTCCACTGTGCGACGTAGTTGTGACTGAGACCATGGTGGCTGGGACCAACGACGGCAAGTTAGGAGATGCTTCTCCTGTGGTAGCAATGGTGGTGGGAATGGAAGAATTCCCAGAGGAAGTAACAACGTTTGTTTCCATAGCTGTGTGAGGCACTGATAGGCATTCGTAAAATTGAATTGGTACAATAACTTGTGGCCAAGTATCAGTGGTTGGGGTTTCAACTGAACCAAGATTGGCAGTTGATTCCTCCGGGATTTGTCTGGGCACAATGGTTTGTAACCCGGTTGCTTCGAAAGACCCTTGTTGGTCTAGCTTCCACCTCAATGGTGGTGGGGGTGGCTCCAGTATAACCGGCGGTAGGCCCAGAAGCCTTCGTGACTGGCGGAGCTCAAGATCCTCCACTTTGTGAGAAGATCCAAGACACACTAAGGTATTCTACACGTTCAAATAGTAACATGCACTAAAAAAGAAGCCCCTAAGAGATAAGTCAAGCAAACACTAAACTAGTTGGAAGAATAGTTACAACAACCAACACTAGAGCAATTTACTGGTGCAAGTGAAACTCGAACACGGAAGCACCCTCTGGGTATACTCTGCAAAGCATGGCCCGATGTTTGTCCTAGTTACCACGGTATACCCCTGCAGTCACCTGTGTATGTCCCTAAAAAGATTGGCAACTAGTTTTCCAGCATGCGAACAGTCCCCAGGCGAGTACAGTCGAAATTCGGGTAGACCACAATGAGCAGGGTATCAAGCCCAAAACCTGTCAAGGGTATTGAGAGAAAATGGTTCGGAAGACAACTGAGGACCTCGAACGAATTCAAGACCCACGAAGCCCCGTGGAAAATGCAAACGACGAAATCCCAAAACAAGCCCTCGATATGTGTTCTCCACTACACTCGGTCCGGCTTTGGAGGGGTTATCTCCGCTACCTTTCCTCACGCGACCTTGTGTTTATCCCCTGTGTTAGAGGGGGGTCCCGGATAAATTCCAAAAAACTGGACTTCTACACTCCCTATCACAGACTCCAATGTTTGGTTTTGAGTGGCCTTGGAGAGTTTCCTCTCCAACCTAATCCAAGGCCCTAGTCCTGAACTAGTGTATGAACCCTACCAACAAAAAGTCTAATAGATTTTAAATTAGCGTTGCTTTTATGGGTTTTTTTTACGCCACGGGGTATGAAGGTGAAACTGATGATGTGTAAAGACTCAAAGCAAAAACGAATGAAAAAAGCTGGAAACAAAAGACTTTTACTAAATGCAAAAATCAACAACTTTTCACAAAGAAATACTTCTTTTTCTTTTCAATTTTTC
>ML777527.1:1209605-1242281 GCA_009831015.1 Picea engelmannii | reverse complement strand
GGGAAAGGTAAAGTGAAGGAGGGAGGGAGGGAGAGGGGAAGAAATATATGGGGAGACAAGGAGAGAGGGGTAGAGAGGGTGTGTGTGTGTGTGTGTGTCTCTGTGTGTGTGTGTGTGTGTGAGAGAGAGAGAGAGAGAGAGAGAGAAGAGTGGGAGAGAGGGAGACAAAGAGAGATAAAGAGATTGGGGGGGGGGAGGGAAGGGAGGGAGATAGAGTGTCGTAGTGGAGAGAGAGAGATAAAGAGAGGTAATGATCTAGATAATTTTGATAATGACATGATGGAATAAATATAACATATATATAACAAGAAAATACATAGAGATATTGCAACGAATGCAGGAATACAGTAAAACTCATATTCTATTAATGATTGTATAGAATACAAAACACTGTAAAATGAAAATCACACAAGCTAGCTAAAATGGTGGTAGATTATCTCTGAAGAGAGATATGTGTTGGCTATGCTCATTCAAAAGAAGTTGATTATAAATAGGCTGAAAATGAATTCTAACATAAAGAATCAATGAGAAACCCTAAACATCCAAAAATCTAACCTCGTAAGATGAAACGACAAAAGGTTGTGGGACCCAATGTGGTTAGTTGATACATCAAATTCTTGGGGGCACAACTTTTGCATATGATCTATGTTTGGGGTGCTCGATACCCCATAGAAAAGGTCTATCCAAGGAGTACACATTATGAATGGCCCAATACATGCCATTGGCTATCTACTAGGTGTTGCTACGTAAAAAAAAAATTATATAGGGCATCAAAATGGCCCTGAAATTTTGGGACCCAAAAAATGTAGAAAAACTGCCAAGATGTGTGATCTGGATTTTATGAGCAAAACAAAATGAATATAGATTATTAACAGATGCTTAACATAGAATAACAGAGATATAGTAAAATTGGTTTTCTATTCAATAAGGAAGTAAGTTGAAACTGTAAAATGCAGTGGAAAACAAGCTTGCTAGAATGGTGGTGGCTTATCTTTGAGAAGAGATGTGACAACTACACTCATTTGCAAGAAGATGATTAAAATGAGGCTCTGAAGGCCTTTTTACAATAAACTGGAGTGTCAAAAAACCCTAGACATCTGAAAACCTAACCCTAGGAGATGAAGCGCCAAAAGTCATGTGGGCCCCGTTTGGGTAAGTCAGTACATCAAGTTCTTGGGGTCGTGACTTTTGCATACGATCTTCGATTTAGGCATGCGATATCCCACTAGAAAGATCTATCCGAGGACTACAATTGTTGATGAGAAATTTGTTGATAGGTACATACCCAAATAAACTTCATTTAGGGCCTCAAAATGGCTTTGGAAGTTCAGGACCCGAAAAACTGCTAAAAATAGTAGATTACCAAAATTGACAGAAAGTTGTTTTGAACCAGCTGGAAAAGGTGGGTATCTAACGATATCCACCTAGATAATTCCTCCCTCCTTAGGAAGAAATTGTCTCCATTGCATTGAGTTCCCCCATCAGATGAGGAAATTTCTGCTGAATTTGGCCCTGGGTGAGCCACTTGCCTTGGTGTCGGAGTTGCCCTGCTTTGACGACTCGATAAAGATGGATCCTTTGCAGTCGAGTGCCCTTGATATGTGTGTCCACAATATGATCACTGGATTTCTATTGTATGTAGTCGGGGTTGAGCTCTGTTGATGCCAATTGTCGGATCCATTTTTCAAAAATGGATCTTATTGGAAATTATTGCCATCTTTGGATGGAACCGTGTGACACTTGGAAAACAATATTTAAGAGAAATTTTAGCATGTGTGAATCATTAGGCATGTTATTATTCCTCACCAACACCCCTGCTACCTTCATGTACATTATTAATTATATATACCATCTATATCTTGGGCAGTTTGTGGTCTAGTTCTATCTTGATGATCCTTAATCTTCATTTATTCTAAGACAAACCATCTCTATCACCTCTAGACATTTTTGGCTCTCCTCCAATGTTGAAAACTCTAGGTAAATTAGTAAAACTATTTATTTTGACAAACTTCCATTAAATATTTCGGTTTCATCATAAATCATTAGGGAATACTTGTGAAACTTCGCAACATATCTCCCCTCTTAAATTGGCTTGTCCCACTAATAACTATAGATCTCATATGCTTTCCTGACACTATGAACTACCACTTCAAATTAGTTTACCAAGTCTCACATATCGCTCGTCCATTGAATTGTCTCTCCAAGTATAAATCATTCATCTAGTCTATAATGGTAGATCAAGCATTTAATAAGATTAAGAATGCATTGTGTTCTAATATGGTTCTTTAACTTCTTGTTCTACACTATCTATTTGAGATTGAGATGGATTCCCTTTCATATTCAATTAATGTGGTCCTTAAACAGGGAGGGTCCATCCCATTTCATATAATGTAGAGATTATCTTAGACGTTAATAATAAAATCAATATCTATGATAAGGAATTATACACCTTGGTTAAGGATCTTAAACAAAGGCAACACTACATTCTATGAAAGAAGAAAATCCTACATAAAAAAACATCACCCATTTATTTTTATAAACTCATACTCCAAGATACATGAATAATGACATGTTAAATGGCCATCCTATATTTAATAGTTCCACCCCATCATCAAGAAAAAGAAGGGTAGTACACATATTGTTGTATATTTATCAGGCAAATCATTGGTTTGTGCCATCATTATTATCCATTTGATTCCATGCTTATTGTTGGGTATATGTTATATTCTTTGCATGAACCTCACGTGCATTATTGTGTCAGGTGCAGTAGGAGGGGGGGGTGGGGCCCTAGAAAATTTTTTTGGCGGTTTTTTGTGTTTGTTTTTTTAGCTATTTTCACCATGCGATTCTCTCCCATGGTTTTCTAATTCCAGTTAAATAATTAGGGTCGTAGACTAATTTGGGTCAATGAATTAGTGGCTTTGGATGCTGCAAAATCCTATATATATCGTAAACAATGAAGAGAAGGATGATGGACAAGAATTAGTGGTGTGGCTCTAAATAGGTTGTTGTTTTCTAGGTTTGGGTTTCTAGGGTGAAATCTCTCTTTAATGTGTGTGTGTGCCATTGTATCTTTTCTATTTTTATTAATAATTCATTTGCAATAATTAATTGTACAAGGTTAAAATCTACACTTATGAATATTATAAACAATAATATGATACTAATCCTTATTTTTCCATGCACAAGAACATCCGATATAGGTTAATCTAAGTCCCTATATCAATTATTCCATCAAATATTGTTGGCTATATAAAATCACCCGAGTCCACATCTCTACCATTGAAAGTCCCCTACCCTTGATTTGGGAGGTTCATTTGGGAGTCCCATTCTTCATTCTAGGACGTTCAAACACTTTAGAATGTCCAAGACTTTGAAACATATTCAACACTATTTTTTCTAGCCATCAATGAAGAAACATGCGAGTGATATTTTTACATATTGTGTCACCTACAACCAATCTAAGACACCCAACAAAAAATCGAGCCTATGTCATCCATTTCTATTGTTTTCATTCCCTCGGGAAGCAATATACATGGACTTAATTAGAGGGATCTCTGTAGCATTTCACAAACATGACTATATCTTTGTTATCACCTATCAATATTAAAAAATGGCTCACTTGATTCTTTGCAACAAGACCATCACAACACAAAATCCCCCCCAAATATTCTTTGGATAGATTTGCGATCATTTTGGACTACCTACCACCATCATCTAATTGGGATTTGTGATTCCTTACTAACTTCTAGAAAGCACTAAGGCAACTCCTTGGCTATTAGTTTCAATATTTTATAGCATTCCATCCATGTATGGATGACACAAGTGAAGTTACAAATCATCGATGCATACTTTGTACATTAATTGCAACCATAACAAAGTATGAGACTCTTATTTTTGTGTTGTTGCACATAGTTATAATTGAGTGGTCTATGCTTCCATAGGCCTTTCCCACTTTGCACTTTGTTATGGGTATCAACTAGCATCCCCTCATGAGATTCAAATCATTATATCCCTATCCCTAGCAACAAAATGATCATACTAAGGCCTCTTTTATTCAACTCCTCTCTGATGTTCCTGTGTGGGTTCAAAAAGCTCTTCACTGCGTCTAGTACAAACAAAAAGATCTTGGACATCACAATTGGGTTCCTTATCCATTCTAGGTTAGCAATCAAGTTGGTCTATATTTGCAAAAGCAGTGTAAACTAAAGCCCATTTTTTATGGTGTGTACTTCATTTTGGAAAAGGAAGGTGAGAACACCTTTAAAATGGACCTATTTGCATAACTTAGCATCCACCATATTCTCAATGTCATTCAACTGAAATTTTATAACCCTCCTCACTTAAATGAAGATGTGTAGAATTGTCATCCAATCTAGAATATTAGATATTTTCAACACTGAATTGAACCTTTTTATATGAAATCCATGAAGGTCACCTACATCCTATGTTATTGAACAACACTTAAAATTACTACACAAGGCCATTAGGACTCTATGGAGGTGTTGAACACTCATTTTCCACATCTTGTGAAGAAAGTGGCACACTTTCCTTTCAAAAGGAAGATTAATACAACACATAAAACATATTGTGCATTTATGAGTGCATAGACTAGAATAATATATTAGTGCTCATATTTTATTCTTAGCTAGTGGTTACCCTTTGAGAATGGGTCAACTTTTATCATCCTCCTTTTTTCTTGATTTATGCTAATACTTATCTTTGGATATCATGCCCATTTTGATTACTCTCTTTTATTTGTTTTCTGTAGATACAAATTAATTGAGACATACGTGTATCTGTGTCCTTTGGGATAAAATATCTTGTGTTGAGTTTTTGTTATCTATTCTCTTTTGTGGTTAGGGTTTTTCATCTAGGATGAAAAGCCATGATGAGATACCTATAATATAAACATGAATTCTTCAAGTAAACAAGGAAAGACTATATGTTATTTCTTTAACATGAATAATAATCACCATAATTTCAAAAGAGGTTGGATTATAGATTATGAAGTTTTGAGCATGAGAAATAACCAACATAGTATTAAAAAAGGTTGGACTAGAGATTATGAGGTTAGAATTACTTATTAAAACATAAAATAAGATAATTAAATGAGGAGTATCCATAATAATAAAAATTGCATTCCTCTATTTAAAAATAATAATTAGATCTAAAACTAGCACAACCGCTAACTCGCAGCTGAGAACACCAAAAGGTAGCGGCTGAGGTACACACTCTCAATAATCTATATTAATAACTTCAACTTCAAACGATAAATGCAACAGACGCTCAGGTACACTGGTACCCAGTACCCCATTTATGACATAAGTGCATATTCCCACCAAATCAAATTATAAACATGGCCATGCGGATCGATAGGATCACATTGATATCTTTGATCCTCTCTTCAACAAGTGCACATTACTAATAAAAACCCACAACATGCACAAACGATTATTCTCATCCATGCTCGCAAGCAAAGCCCAGGAGCAGTTAATCATAGATTCCCATGCGGGCAGAAGGTCTTGTTTACAATAACTTTAATGTGGGTGCTTCTTCTCTTCCTCTTCCCCATCATTTATTTTCAACTTCTTGCTCAGATAAGTGATCCTGTGATTCTTGATTTCATTATCGGTTCTCCTGGGCAGACGTCCCGCTATCAGGGACCACCTGGACGCAAAATACAATCGCTCATTTTCAACATTAATGGATTCAGATGAGCCTACGAAGAATATTGAGGATCGAATGGCTTGATTATTATATGATGATTTTACCGCCGATTTCGAGCTGTGGGAACTCTTGATCTTCTTCTCCGGCTTGGCGAGGTCTTCCGCGCATTTCACATCTAATTGGTTGTGGCAGTTCAGGTCGTGGAATGTTCATAATGTGGGAGGTAATGCGTGGAGGTCATGGGATCAGAAATGAAACGAATGGTGATCTAACATAAATAAATTGTGGAGTGATATAAACGTGGCATGGATACATATTAATCATTTTTAATCATTTGAACGTGTCAATTATATATGTTCACAGTAATTTTTTAAGTATTCTTAAGTAAATGTAAAAAAGTAAACATGTTAACGGATGCCTTCATAAATGCAAGGAAGTTATGAGCAATAAATCTGACTCATTGATTTAGGAGGACGACTAAGAATATGCCAGCATCTTCAATGCATAGCCATCAGATTAGGGTTTAAGCTTAAATAAGGTTAAAAGATCATTAATTCTGCCCATTGTCAATAGGTGTACGCCTTTCGACGTAATGAAATCATAATTAAAAGGAAGATGAAATATTACAAAGAATAATCCAATTCATCAAAACTAATTTTATCAATACTAATTCAACTCTTCAAAACTATTTTTCCAATATCGATGATGATGATGATTAACATCCACTAAGACCGAATTGTTCTATTGGACCTTAAGAGGGTAAGTGATTACTTGCGATTATTTAGAATTTTGTTTATGTGCTCAAAAAACATTAAGAGAAGCTTTCCAAGATCACCATACTTTTGTTGAGTTAAGAGGTTAGGAAGGTTGGTAGTGTGACAAATATTTTGAAAATGAGATCTAATATGGGTATAGGATGGAAAATCTAAAAGAAAGTGTTTTTCATCTTCAACCTTCTTAGTGTCACAAAGGTGGCACACTCTTTCATCCCATGGCATTTTAGGAATTGACCAATGCCTAGTTTCACTATGGAGCTTGTGAGAATTGGTTCTTATCTTAGCAATGCTTATTTTTTCTTTACAGTTGGCAAAACAGATAGATAATTTTGATCTTCTAAATTAGGGTTGATTACATATTTATAATACCTTAATTTTCTTTTTTCCTCTAACTTTTTATCACACCACATTTTCTCCTTAAATTTTGATTTGACGTTTTTTTTAATAGTATCTTTATTCTGCAAAATGGTGTCTTCCATGATTCCCCAATAGTTTAGTCAAGACCGAGCATCTTTATGCCATCCTCTTTTGAGTGAGTCGATGGTGGTTATGACTCGATTTTGAAGCAATTTTAGGAAGCTTCTTGTCTTCCATGTTGTTTAACTTGTTCTTATACATTAGGTATCTAGTCATAGCCATGCTCTCAATGAGGGAGAGGCTTGTTTCTAAGAGGAGGATGGGATAGGACATATTTCCTTTAATTTTGAGATTATAGGTTATAAAATTCTTTTGTATTTTATCTATCTTCTCCAGGATTCGCGAGAGGTAGTACAACCCCAGACTTCACATCCATAAAGAATAACAGTTGTAACAAGAGTCTCAAAGAGGAGTTTCTTCTTATCCCAACTCCAAAGATCAATTGATTTACAATTGTTTTTAAGCCCATAATAAGCTTTCCATCCCCCAATAATCATTTTCTCAATGCTATAATTTCAATTGAGCTTGTGGTGAATATCAATTCCAAGATATTTGTATGAATTCACTTCCTCCAAGTTGTTGTTGTCATATACGAAGGTATCGTACCCATATTGGAGCAAAAATCCTTGAGGATTCTTAGTTGGTTTTCAATATCATGGGGACTCCTTGCCATAAGAACGATATCATCGGCATAAAGAAGAAGATTGATGACTATACCAATGAGAGTAGGGCCGACACAACCTGCTTTTTCCAAGCAATCTTCTAAGTCAATGTAAATGCCAAAAAGGGTAGGGGACAAGGGAAAACCTTGTTTGACTCCGATATTGTAGTTAATCTATTTTTACCATCCCTCAATGTTTTTAATCTTAACAATAACGTCTCAGGATGTCCACAATGAAAGTGGTAGATTTACTAACCTAAAAATATACTTTGAAATGAGGGAATTTGTACAATTTGTCATACAAAAGAAGTTGAAAAGAAACAACATTTTCTTGTAACATACCATATCAATTTTCTTAATATTAAATTTTCTTAATAACAGATTATCAAAATATATAATATAATAATTTTTTTAAAACTTGATTAATTTTAAAATTGGATAAACTACATTTGTATTGTGACCGTAACTCATCTACTTCTGTTAAATATGACCAAATATAGCAAAAGCACACGCCATTACTATCATAAATTATAGACATGGAGTGATATGTCTCACAATGGCGGATAGGAAGCGAGGAGTGATTAGTGTCTCTGAAGCAGTTGCAAAGCACCATTTACCAAAAACCTTTATACCCAGAGTTGTAGCTACTACACTGCCGACTACAATGCATACAATCTCTGGCTATAGGCAGTTCAGACATGGGAGTAGGCACATAGAATCAGAAACACTCTTCAATGTTCCAGGCATCCGAAGAGCAAGCATGATGGTAATCTCCCCTTCCTCCTTTGGTGGAATCACGAGTGCGTAGTGTGGTAAGTCCCATTCCATTAATCCCATTTATTTTCTCGAGTTTGGGACCTCCTAGTGTAGCCAGAACTTCCCTGGCACCATTCTCAAGATCAAGCCTTCCTCTGATGAGAATTACCATAAAAACTGACATGTTAACTAAGCAGGTAATTGGAAAATCAAAAGATCCAAAGGTGTTTGCAAATACTTCTTGTGCTAAAGCAACATCAAAAAACCAACAAACCAAATTGATGATGAGAAATTTCAACATATGTTGGCTAACTTGCCATTTTTTCTATAATACTTTGCAAATACTTTTTTCAGCATATGACCCATTCCAAAATACAATCCAAGTGGAATGTTTCCCGATTCGTGATAATAAAAAAAATATTTATCCTCTCAGTCTATATTGTGCTTTCAAACATTTACATCGCAACATAGTGTGCATGCAATCATTTATATTTAAAAAAAATGTTCAAAATGACTCTTAGATTCCATATTTAAATCGTATCATTCCACAATGGAATTTCTTTATTTCAAGGAACCGAAAATGAAATGAGAAAGAAAAGGGCGTTTGATACGAGGCATTTAAATTGTCTTTGAATGTGGAAATTAATCTGGAATATAATTATGAATATTATTTTAATGCTTTAACCCACATGAAATATTCTTAAGCCTCAATTAATTAGATGTTATAATTATAAAAACTTTGTAAAAACGATGATTTAAAAAAAATTCTAAATGGTTTTAAGTACATAGATGACATATTAAAAACACATCATTTCATATGGGAATCTCAAGCGACCAAAGAAAATAAAATAAGAGGAATGTTCCAAGGGATTTAAGTCCTTAGATGCCATAATTGTGGAAAGTGTCTATTTAATGCATTAAGTAGTGAAATATATATATTTTTTTACGACATATAAAAATATTTCAATTGAATTATTTTTGTTTTAAAAGGAGTTTCTTTTTTTTAGTAACTAACTAAAATCAAATCACAAAGTAATGTTATCCAAGTTCAAGTGTTAAGAGGAGTGAAATGGTTTTCCATTAGGATTCATGTTCTTCATGGTCATGTTTTGAGTGGACATCATGGTGTCATTGGGTTCACCATAAGGGTAACCATGGAGTTATACCAATATGATTAATGTCAGACAACAAATCTTTTGATATAGATCGCCCATAATTGTATTGTTGGGTCTACAAAAAAGGTTTTACTTCAAAGCTATACCAATACCATCAACACTACTCAATGAATAGTTTTAGATAGGTCCCCCACAATGATCCGAGATGGAATCCTTTTTAAACTCTAGTAGGAGTATTACTTTTGTTTGAGTACCATTGTATAGATAGCTTTCGCAATTTTTTTATATTCTTAGAGATTAATTTTTAAACTACCCATTGTATAAAGGCTAGGGTTTTGTAGGGTCTTAAGAGCAAACGAGTGTTAAGTGCTATAGCTCTCTAATATGTCTAAGGGTTTCCATTGATAATGCTTGGTAAAATATTTCATGATGCTAACGAATGAGGTTAGAAGAATATCGTACCCTTAGTTGTACTACATGATTCCTTGGTATGTGCGAATGATCTGCCTAAGTGTTGTTCTAAGGGTGCCTGCAACAAGTTGATGGACAAAAAGGTGGAAACTGGGTGCAAAGGAACGCGTGCATGAAGGAACAAACACACATTCTTAGAAATGTGCATGTGTTCCTAATCTTATAGCCTTGGTGATCACTGAACCACCACACACTTGCCAACTAGGAGTTTTTAGGAATGCACATGTGTTCATGTGTTGAGTGTGCACATGCTTAGTAACATGCACACATTCTTGAGAAGAAGCGCACACACACTTTGAAACATGCACATGTTCTTGTTCCTGGATCCTTCAATAAATTTTCATATGTCTTTGGGTCAAGAACAATGTCCAAGTTCATTCATACACAAATCTACTTTGAATAACTGACCCCATGTGAGCCCCTATGACCCCTATGACCGCTTGTTACCCCCTATGACCCCATGTGACCCCTATGACCCTTGTGAAGGGAGGGATAAAGAGAAAGAGAAGGAGAGGAAGTAAGGGAGAGATAGTGAGATAAGAGGATATGGAGTAGAGAGAGAGAGAGAGAGAGTGGGTGGGAGGGAGACAGAGAAAGAGAGAATGAGAGATAGTGGGTGGGACATCCTTCCCCCAACACTGGCTTGTTAACTAGATATCTCAGGGAATAATGGTTTGTGTAGATCTTAAGGTGTGAGCCTAGTATGTAGTTTCTAAACTTTTGTACCGCATAGAAAATAGCCAGTCCCTCACGTCCTATTGTTGTATATTTTTTTTTCGTTGTTGATATTTTCATGCTTTCGAAAGTGATTAGATGATCTATCTCTTTGTCATATTCCTATGACAAGATCGTGCCTAATGCTATTGATGGTGTGTCCACATGTACATGAAAGTTCTTGTTCCATTCTAGGAAAATTAAGATTGACACAGTTGCTAGCTTTTGTTTCAGTGTGTCTAATCCTTTCTGACAGTCGTCATTCCACTAGAACTTCACTTCTTTTTTTAGTATTTTTTCCATTGGTGTTGTAATCTGTGCGTATTCTTTGATAAGTTTCATGTAATACCTTGTGTGACCCAACGTTGCACATAGTTTTTTTACTGATGTGGGTGGTTGTAAGTCCAGAATAAATGCAATATTTGTGGGATCAACTATTGAACCTTGTTTGCATACCACGTCTCCTAATAGTATTCTAAACGGTGTGCAAAAAATACACTTCTTTAGATTCAGGGATATTTGGTGTTGTCTATACTTATCCAATATCAATTTTAGCAATTCAATGTGATCCCTTAGCAAACTAAATACTATCTAATTGTCCAAGTATACTTCAAGGAAATTATGAATAAACTATTTAAACACTGCGACAACTACTCTTGAAAATACCACAGGTGCATTCTTTAACCCAAACGAAATCACTGTGTATTGAAAAATTCCCCATTCTATCATGAATGTGGTCTTATATATATCCTCTTGCGTGATTCTTATCTTATGGTAGCCCGAGAAACCATCTATGAACAAATAGGCCTCTTTTCTACCTACATTTTTAAGTACTTCATCTGTAAATGGTGTTTGGAATGGATTGTGCAAGAATGCATCATTTGGTTTCTTCAAGTCAACACATATTCTTATCCCCCCTATTTTTCGTGTCCTGCACTACCATAGGGATTATCCATTCGGATTCCTCAACTAATTCGATGATTCCTTCTTTTAGCATGTGGTCTATTTCCTCCCTTATTTTTTCTTTATATCTTGGGTTCAGTCTGTAGGGTCTCTATTTCATTGGTTTAGCGCCTAGTTTCAGTGGATTTTTCATCTCTCCTAGCTCACCCGATATCCATTTCATCTTTGAGAATGTAGTTGGGAATAGTTATTGATATTCGTGCAGTAGATCTACTATCTTTTCTATGGTTTCATCATCCCAGTAATCTCCTATCCATGCAAACTTAGAATTTCCCTCTGTCCCAATATTAACTTTTCGTGTATTGACTAGATCTGTGTATGTTGTGGATTCCATATCTGGGCCTTCTACTACTCTTTCCCCCTCTATTTCAGGTACTTGGATATTGTTAAGATCCTGAATAGATCTGAAGATAAATCTCAAAATAAACCCACAATATCAACAAGAAAAACCCAAACCATTCACCAAAATACTAAACACAAGAATGTAGATGAAACCCTTGAGGTAGGGTAACACCATATATTAATCCTTAAGGAAGGATAACACTCCTCAATCAATTCTTGATACATTCACAATATTCTTCACTATGTTTCATTACATTGCTTACACTTCTTTATATATCTCTTTCTATCTCCTAGGAACCTTCTAGAGAGATTTCTCACATTTATTACATCTAACTACCATAATGGGACTTTATTAATATAGTGGACCTAGTACACCTTTCATTGAATGACCACATTCTCATATATTAAATGAATTCCACTAATAATACATAACCACATTCCCATTGGGTACCTCCCTAAGTACCCCATATTACCTCCCTAGGTATACTACAGTCCATCCCACTTCACACATTTCATCCTCGAAACATGAGAAAAAACCATACAATATGACCAGCTAAGAAATGTAGCCAAATGGTACCAAGTACGACCATCCATCCATCCCAATGGAAGTCGAACATGATGTCCATTTGTTGCCTTGCCACCCTGATCTTGCTCTGCATCATGTCGGGGTTTCCATGGGATTTTTCTGTAGCCTGAGCTCTTCACATAGTTCTGGTAGTCCTCCATGCACCTCTTGATCGGTTTCCTATCTGGTGCCCTATTGGTGCATAAATTTTTTGATGCACATACCCATGCCTTGATGACTGTTGTGTCTCTATATGATGTGGATCATGATATAGAACAACTATAGGAATCTGTTATGTTTTCTTCAAATCTACAATACTTTGTGCCTTTGAGTCAATGACCTCCTTAGCTTCCTGATTATGTCTTTCCTGTAGTTTTTCTTCATCTCCTTCTATAGACTCTTCCTCTGATTCAACTTCAGACTCGACAATAACTTCTTTGCTAGCTTCCATGGGCCCATCTTTCTTACCAAGAGACACATCCTGCAATGTAATTTTCTTTTTCTTGTACCAAAGCTTTAGAAACTTCTTTTACGCATTAATATTAATGGTACCCACTGATTCTATCCAAGGATATCCCAAAACAATGTCTTCATCACCGATATCTAGAGCCTCAAAATCTGAATGCAACACATATTTATCCATACTTAGCTTCAAATCTTTAAAAAGTTTAACATTTTCACCCTCAACCTGTGTGTTGTGAATATTCTTTGCAGGAACTTGCAATCTATTAACCAACTAAATATTCATAAAATTTTGTTTGCAACTAAGGTTAATAGAAACAATGACATTTTCTTTATGAATACAACCATGAACTTGTAATATAGATTTTCCACATGAAAATAAACTTTTTGTGATGTCTTTATCCTTACTCTTTGTATGAGACCACTTGTCTAAAAGTAATTTTTCAAGTGCTTCCTCAGAAAGTGACATCCACTCAGAATGGGGAAATGATTTCCACCATATGAGAACATCATCGTTGAAACCCCAATCTACAAAAGATTTCCACTTCTCTTTCCATAATGACTTGTGAGATAGTATAAATTATTCAATACTAGGGTCATCATCTCTTCGAGTAAAAAATATCATGCTTGGAATAAATCTTCAACAAAAAACTAGGGTGTAGAAATAACTTACTGCAGAAAATCACGACTATTTCTAGAGAAATCCTGAAAAACTACTAAATTTAAAATGCTCATAACTTTAATTCCCGACTCCGTTTTGGCTGTTTTTTTTTTTAAATTGGGTATTCTTCCGAGATTAATTCAAATATTCAATTTCGTTTTTGCCAAATTTATCTCATAAATCTTTAGATATGAACCTAAAGTGTGCCGCCCTCTTTTTCCCTAGAAAAAATATGAAAAAAGAGAAAAATATTCTCCCCTTCTTTGGCCAAGGAAAGTGATCTGATACCACTTGTTAAGATCATGAATAGATCTGAAGATAAATATAAAAATAAAAACACAATATCAACAAGAAAAACCCAAACCATTCACCAAAATACTAAACACAAGAATGTAGACAAAACCTTTGAGGTAAGATAACACCATATATTAATCCTTAAGGAAGGATAACACTCCTCAAATTGCACCAATTGTTAAGAACCAAAGACTAAATACAAAATACACTAGAATCGATCTAAGAAGAATATATGAAAACCACACTTTATTATATCAAAACCATTGAGGTAGGGAAACACCATACAATGGATCCTATTATGGAAGGGATCCTTTTCTATTCACTTGCCTCTTTGATGGGGCTTCCTCCTAAGGATCTTTAGCTCCAAATACAATACTTCTCTTCATATCCCATTACATTGCTTTAACACTTTTATATAGTGCTACCATCTCCTAAGAACATTCTAGAGGAGGAATCTTTTAGAAGAAGAACCTTCTAAGAAGTCCTCTTACATTTATTATATCTAACTACCCATTTATTATATCTAACTACCATAGAGGTCCTTATTTAATAATATAGTGGACCTATTCCACCTTACATTCAATGACCTCCACTACCTCTCTAGCTACCTAACAGATATTGTAAGGATCTTCATCATCTTGATCCTCCTGTGTCACATTGTAACATTCCAATAACTTGTGAACTGTTATAAATGAATTGTGTGCATTGCATATGGATATTACTTCCATTGAGTCTTCTTTGGTTCAAATTTTCTATTTAATCACCTATAGTGCATAACTTATTAGGGCATACTCATCCTAAAAGGTAAATGCTTCCTGGAATCTTTGAGTTATGTAATACCATTCTAATGTATCTCTGTTCATTTCCAATTCTAGATACCAGTTCTTTGGGATGGTATCAAGGGTATGTATGAATATGTGTGTCCATTTTGTCCTTGGTACAAAACTCCATGATTTTTCAAATTGCGCAACATGATTCATTGGGTTTCCTTCCACAATATATTTCTACATTATGTCGTCCACATGCGTATTGAACCTAACTTGAATCAGTCTCTTACATTGTTGGATTTTTTCTATGTTTCCCTTGTGTGTCACCCACCACCTGGCTATTGTGGCCTTCAATACAATGTCCAGTGCCGATAGCCTTTGTTGTGCCAGTACTTATGCCTCAAATGTTTGGAAAAATGTTGTTATATATGTCAACCCCTCATACTTAGGTGGGTCACATAGTTCGATTCCAATCCAACATATTGATTTGGTCATGCACGCGCATCACCATGTTGAGAATTCATGCATCCTCTACTGCCAATTTTCCATACCTGCTTCTAAGTTTGATGTACACAAATTGATGCTTCTCCAACTCAGTACACCGTCTGCAGTGGGGTTAACATAGTTATTCATCCTCTCTGTCATGTTATATAGGTTGTCGATTTCATCTCCCTTCACTAGTTTGATGTACCTCCTTCCTTATTTTAGATCTAGTGGCACATTAAATTTCATCTCTCGTACTTCAAATATCATCTTTCTCCTTTTCAGATTGATAATAGCTTGGTTTTCGAAGTCCCACTCTAGTCCCATTAATGTTGGGTATGGATGGCTATCATCCACAATCTCATTAACTTCAAAGTCCATGACACTATGCACTCCATCTATATTCACAAGTATTCATGTTAGTCGACCAATATGTACTATTTTGTACTTGGTTGTTAATCTTAATTGAATGGGTGACCAAAATAAATTGGGTTTCCCCATCATTTTCCATGGCTTCTTAGGTAACACATTCACATCAGATCCAAATTCTGATATCACATTGTCTATGTTGTATTCTCCAATCTGCGCACTAAACCTAATATCTCCATTGGTTATTTTCTTGTGCAATAGCTAGTTCACTACTTTATTTTTAGTAGGGTTTGTATTTCCTTGTGCGCAGTGATTGATCATAGAGCATAGTGTATGCAATGCATTTTAATCCTCAACTAGCTCTAGGAGATTCTTCAAAAACTTTCCTAAGGTACTCACCTTCTCCAATGATCCTTTGACCATGGCCTGGTCATCCGTGGAATTCATATCCCTCATAGGTGGTGAAGATGATGCAGGCATTGTCGAGTCTTGTTGCAAGAGTTCTTTCCTTACCTATTTATAGGTCTCTTTCTCTTCTTGTGGGTCAAATGTTAGCATGGGTGCTGCTGATTTATTTACCCATTGCTCAGCATGTTTCCTTACATCGGTTGCATCTATCCATTTTTTGGTTCCTCTACACGTGATGACCGCTATTTTTGGTCCTTTGTTTCGTATCTCAATGGATATATTTTGGATGTTCAGGTTTTGGTTTTGATTACCTCTAGCCTATCATTTTGCGATAATTTATGGATAGTTCTTTGTCGCATTTTCTAATGCCCGACATTAAGTGTATGTTGTGTAGAGATTTTGGAAATCCCACGCTAGGTGTCCTGGTTGGTTTCAGTTATAACATATTATGGGGCCTCTTTCTCCTCTCCCAAAATTTTCTCTACCTCGACCCCTACCAAATCCTCCTTGATTTCCTTGATTAAATACTCTTTGATTATTATATTTCCCTCCTCCTTCTGTCACAGCATTTTCCTCCTAGATTCTATACATATTTGATGTGCTCTCCCTCATCAGATCAAATTCATGAAAATAATTATCTTTATGTCCCACTGATTTGAAAAAGCTACAGAATAGACTTCTTGGGGTACTCTGATACTTCTGAAGTAATTGGCACTCACGGGGGTTATGTCCTTATTTATTTCATATCTTGCAGTATCCTTCTCCTAGTAGCGGATTTGGCTCTCCAGTTGCTAAGTACTATGCAAAGAATGGGAATTCATATTTGTGGTGACCTCCAGTCCTACATTTGGTGCACCAAACCTTCTCTCATTTCTCTTTCCCCTTTGTGATTTCCTCTAACTAAATTGTTAAGGAAGTTAGTTGATTCTATATCTGCGCCATTCCACTGTTGTCTCTAATTGGAGAGGCTTCAAAATTCATATCAATATCCAGTGCTTCCAACTACGATGTAACCTTTTTCTATATTAACGGATTGCAGATGTGAGCTAGCAAGATTGCAATGAACCACTCTCTATGTTGTTGATAAGGTATTTAGAATATTAACCTCCCCATCACATCTTTGAATCTTTGATTGAACTCCCATATTGACTCAGTCTGTACTTGCTTGATCTCCTTGAGCTCAGTAATGTACTGCGACTCAGACTTTGGTTTCTAGAATTCTTTTAATAATGCTTGTGTGATCTCTGCTAATATCCTTTTTGACCTAGTGGCATGGTACTTTGGAGATTTATGTACCAAAAAGTGCGTGCCCTATAAAGGTTGTTTCCAACTACATGACCTTTGCACCATCATCGTGGACATTTTTTGCAATCCATATGGTTTCACATATGAACAAATGTTGTTATGGGTCTTCCAATCCAATTCCTTTGAACTCCAGTAATCTTAGTGTGTTATCTACTCCATCCATGTTGTTGAGTACAGTACCACTTCCTGGTGATGCTAGTTGATTCTGATTAACTGTACTTCTACCTCTACTATGGTTACTTCTTCTTTGACTTCCCCTACTGATTACGAGTTCTCTGGAGAGGTCTTAAAACATTTTCATGGCTGCCAGTGACACACACACAATGATGCACATGAGGTTGTGGTTTTGACCCAAGACTTGGCTCGGGAAGGACTTATTGGCTCTTCTATAACTGGATTGAGCTACATATATTCTTCTTCTTCTCTCTATATTCTTTACTTATATGATACCGATATCTGCGTGATGTTTTGAGTACTCATTGTGTTTCTCTATCTCTCTTTATTTGTAGTTCTCAACTTCTTGTACCCTCTCCCACTGCACAAAACTATTAATTTGTCTTCTTCTTCTAATATCCCTTCCACTTTCTCTTGATTTCTTAGTCTTCCTTTCCTTTGTCCATTGTTCCTACCTTTAAACCCTCTCCCAATAAAAAAACTTCATTCCCTCTATGTGTGCAACATTCTTTAGCTATATGACTCCATCGTCATCACTTCCTTGTCACATAGCAACATTTTTATCCAGGTAGCTAACGAATTTATGAATCTTCCCCGTGGGGATTTAAAGAAGTATCTTTATGTAACACTATACTCCTAGGTATAGTCTATGGAAAATTCTGTTATGTAGCCTCTCAATATACAATCCAACCAAAAGTCATCTGTGCAGGAAGTTTTGTTGTACACTGAATTCACTTGTCCCACTAGTTTAGGAGTCCAGTTCTTTGGCGTAGCTGGTCTATGTATACTAGTATTTTCCAAAAATATTTCCAGCCATTCTGCTAAGATATTAGGGAACTCACTAAAAAATATCTCTTGCAAAAATGTGTACACATACTTTGCAGCCACTGTTTGTTCTTTAGCCAAGGTTTTTTTATTTTCCTTCTGGGAAAATTCTTGTTCCTTTTGTTCCAGGTATTTGGTTATCTCCTTCCTTGTTGGTCTCCAAAACATTCCCTCACTTCCATATTTTGGGTCCCGACAACAGAACCATTTGTTGGCACGCATCCAGGTAGGTTCAAGACCCTGGGTTAAAATTACTTAGTCCAACAAAACCATACATACATCGACCCTTTCGACATCACCTACAAGCAGTTGAAGTCTCACCTAAGGTATCCTTATGGGAACTGCATGAACCGATATTCTGTAGCGGTGAGGGAAGGATGGGATACATGCTTTATCATACCTGCAGGATCTTTTCACACACTAGATATTTGTTAATATGAATTTGTTAGTTAGTTATATGTGCATATAAGTCCATGTTCATGCTATTTATTAGTTAGGCATACAATTATGTATATTGTGCATTATTCTATCAACAATATCAACAAAGATAAACATTCATCCATATTAAAGACAAGAATTAACACAATACATACATGAATAAATGTCCAACAACACAATTATACACAGGGTTACCGTGGTTCACCCAACTCTGGGCTACGTCCAAAAAATATTTTCTTCTTTATTATATTTATGGAACTCTACATTCTCTTTGCACTACAATGGATGCTTAACATACAATTCTCCTTACATTTGTAACTTCTTTACAATGTTCTTCTCTTTGAACCTATCTTTCTCTCTAGACTTCCTGAAATTAACAACTACTAACTTCATGAATATTTTAAATATTTATACGTTTTTCTCAAGTTGTTTTTCCAGCTCATAATGAATTTGCTACCACTCATGCTCGGCTGGTGACAACTCATTATGATTTGGATACAGCTCATGCTTGACTGGTTTTCTCGGATTTTGCACTAGTTGTTATTTCCTATCCCCCATCTTATCCTCTTTACTCTCTCTTCTTTATTTATCTACTGGATCTTCTTGATCTTGCACCTTTTCCTTAAACCTCATCTCTTCTCAATGTTCCATTCCTAAAACTTCCTTCCCAATAGTGGTCTCTTGAAAAGAACAAGGATAAGGAGATAACTAAGGGTCTATTTTCAATTGAGCACTTCTGGTTACAATTTCATGGATGTATTCGATAGGAAACGGTTATTGTTCCTACAAGATCTAGTTGTAGGAATAATTTCATCAATGTTGGCTTGGCTAAAAGATTGCAAGTCCCAACAAAGCACATCTAGTGAACATAGGTTGAGGGTGAGATTGTTCAAATTTTTAAATATTTGAAAGTTTCTATGGATATATATCTTTTTCATTCATATTTTAATACTACAGATATTCACTATGTGGATATTATTCTTGGATATCCTTGGATGGACTCAATTGGTATAATTAATATTAATGTGAAAAATAAGTTTATGAATCTTTGGTATAAGAAAAATAAAATTCCATTATAGAGTATTTATGTTGCTAAACAAAAATGTCCCAAGGGAGGAAATTAAGATGTCATGCTAGGAAAACTGATTGTAGTGCCTACTAACACATTAAATGAAGAATTTGAGGTCTCATCAGAAGAAGAGCCTACAAAAACAAAAGAATAAAATCCCCAAGAAGGGCATATGAAGGAAGGAGATTATAAAGGGACACGTGACTCAAAGGAACCACATGTTGAAGAGAGAAATAAATAAGAACTAATATTTGAGGTTTTTGTATATCACCACCCACACCACCATAAGAGACCAAGGTCTTCAAGGCAAGGTCGTGAGCATCAATAAAATTACTATGGGCCAACATGGAACTTAAAAGGAACACAATATGGAGGAATATGGAGAACTAAAATAAATGTGTGGAGATATCAAAGTATCACCTTGACACTATGGAACCAATAGACAAACCATAATTAGGATCAAGGTGGAAATTAAGTACTTGGACCCCATGTCCACATTTTACTAGGATGGATGGATGCTCATGTTAGGTACTAGTTAACTATATTGCTTAGTAGCTCATATTATATGGATTCTTACAATATTTTGAGGATGAAGCATGCAAACGGGGATGGAATATAATGTACCTATGGAGGATAATATGGGGTAAATATTGTAGTTTATATATATTTTGATAGAGTGCTTATATTTCTGCCAAACCATTGCTAGTAGATGTAGAGTGGTTTGTGACATTTCATGATTGTGTTCATAATAGATGATTAGAGATGTATCACAAAACTTATGATCATTTTAAATTTTATTCCTCAAAACCATACTTACACAAAGGAGGTCCATTAAAAATTGTGTTATTTCTTTAAAACCCTAGTTCTAGTTTTAGGTTTTCATAATGAATATATATTTTATAGGATGATATGATGGTCATAGTGTTGAAAAATATATAAAATGGACGAAGATAAAATATGCAGGGTGTTGTAAATATAATATGTATCTTTATATAATAGATGAAGCATCTATACTTGGTGAGTTATTTTACTACATGGAAATATTCAAACTTCTAGATGAATAATATGAAAAAGGTATTTTTAAATAGGTGCTCTCGTGAAAAGAAGAAGGATAAGGAGATCACTAAGGGCAAAACTTCATGGATGTATTCAATAGGAAAATGTTATTAATTATATAATCCCTGATAGTAAGAATGATTGCATCAATGTTGGCTTGGCTAAAAGTTTGCAAGTTCCAACAAAGCATATCTAGAGAAAATAGGTTGAGGGTGAGAGTGTTCAAAATTTTAAATATTTTATTCACTATGGATAAATATGTTTTTCATTCAGATTTTCATACTATAGATATTATTCTTGGATATCCATGGTTGGACTCAATTGATACAATTAATATTAATGTGAAAAGGAAGTTTATGAATCTTTGGTACAAGAAAAAGAAAATTGTATTATAGGATATTTATATTACTAAAGATGATGAATGTGTAATGGTAGGAAAACTGATTATAGTTCCTACTAACACATTAAATGAAGATTATGAGGTCTCATAAGAAGAAGAACCTATATAAGAACAAGAAGAAAATCCCCAAGAAGGGCATACAAAGGAAGAATATTCAAAGGAGCCACATGACTCAAAGGAACCACATTTTGAAGAGTGAAACAAATAAGAACTAATAGCTAAAGTTTTTTCATATCACCACCCACACCACCATGAGAGACCAAGGTCATCAAGGAAAGTTCATGAGCATCAACAAACTTACTATGGACCAACATGGAACTAAAAGGGAACCAAATATGGAGGCATGTGGAGAACTAAAAGAAATGCATGGAGATATCAAAGTATCATAATGATACTATGGAACCAATAAAGCAACCATAATTATGAATAGGGTGGAAATGAAGTAGTTGGACCCCCTTTCCACATTTTACTAGGATGGTTGGATGCTCATGCTTGGTACTAGTTAACTAGATTGCTTAGTAGATCATATTACATGGATTCTTCCCATATTTTGAGGATGAAACATGCAAATGGGATGGAATATAGTGTACCTATGGAGGATAATATAGGGTACCTAGGAGGACACCCAAGGGGATAATGAATGTAATGTGGCCATAATCATGGAATAGGACCACTATGTAGTTAGAGGAAATAATATAAGAGTAAGGGGTAGTTGGAATAGACCCCTAGGAATACTCATGAGAAAGTATACATAAACATGGATATCATTATATTGAGATATGTTGGATGTGTTGTATTGTATCAAGCATGGATTATGGAGTGATTCTTTCCACAAGGAGTATTTTATGGTGTTACCCTACCTTAAGGGTTCTCTCTACTTTCTTGTGTCTATTCTTGTGTGGTTATATTTTGGTATTTATAAAGTGAAGGGTTTATTCTGAATTTAAGGGATATATTTTTTCTTTGATTTATCAAGTTTCACTATAGGTCTTCGTCACTAGTTTGATGCATCAAATTATCCACCGTGGATTTAAGACTCTATTTATTAAAAAATAATAAATTATTTCCAAATCCGGAATTTCATCTCATACCTCGATCATATATACACCATCAAACTGCCAATTCTCATATAAAGGAAAAACCATCCATTAGACTACATGCTACCTAACCAATACAAATGTTGGTTTATTATTATGTCTTTGAAGCACATGGTTCATTCAATTTCTTAATTAACTCCCCTTTAATATACAAAAAAATTTAGGTTTCTTTGACTACCACACGTCCTTGAGTCTACAACCAACATGGTCCACTCATAGAGAATTCTACTGACTCACAACCCACTCCTCCATGTGTTAACAATTGCATAATAGAGATTTTTTACTATACCAAATAAGTTATCTAAATCATCATAGACACATGGAAAATGGGTATGCATGCCTACCCATGTCTATAGTGATATTGTGTTTACATGTTACATACATAGATATAGGTACATACTTGTTGACCAAAATTGGTCATCTATATTTTCTCACTCCTGATATAATAAAAAAATTTACAATAGAAGAAGAAGATTTTTGAACAATTATAATTTCATTACGTAACCCTCAGTCTCAACTTAGTCATGCATTTTTAGAAATCAAAATATGACTCTGTACGCCTAAGATATTTAGAATTTTGTTCAAAATTCCAATAGAGAGATTACAAAAAGAACTTTGAAAAGTGGTAAGAAGAACTTGTCTAAGTATTTTTCACCTTTCCTCTTCATTTTTGAATTTTTGACTAAGTAATCTCCTCACTTAGTCATTTCTCTAACCTTCCATCTCCATCCATTTCCACACTTAAAAATTTTCCTCTCTTATCCCTTCACCTCTCTTCATACTCTCATCCTATCCTTAGTCATTTTTATATTGTCTCATTACTCTCATATCCCCTTCACTTCTCATACTTAGACATTTATCTACCTTCCATTCCTTACTCTCCTCTCTCTTACTCACCTTTCCTTACTTAACCATTTTTTACTCTTTCAGTCTACTCTCTTCCACTCTAGTTGCATACTCTCATTCCATACTTCACCATTTTTACTCTCTTCCTCTCTACTCTCTTTCACTCATTCCATAGTTAATATTTTTTCCTCTTCCAATCTACTCTTCTTCCAATATACTATCCATACTTATCCATTTCCACATACACATTCATATTCTCATTTTCTTTTATTTTCCTTTTCCATATTTCAAGTAACCTCATGAGTTCCTCAAATTATTTTAATATTATTTCTCTTGTCCTAAGTTTTCTGGACATATATCCAAGAGACACATGGAAGAATGTAACTTGTGACACATGGTAGATTCTTATTGGTGGATAATTGAACAAACACATAATGACACATGGTGACATTCGAATGTTTGACTCATCAGTGTTGATTGGGCATGGGTGGAGTATAATTATGGTCAAAATATTATTATTTAATCAATTTTCTAAGGGAAGGTCGAACCATCTTAAGCTCCATATTTTTCTTCTCTTTTACAATTTCTTACTAAGTCTCCATTACACTTAGCATTATATTTAATAGAAACTCCTATACTCCCATGCACATGGGATACCTTTTATGACCAAAAAGTCGAATTTACAAAGGAGAAAAAAAAAATTTGAGATCAAGGGCCCCCATTTTCCCATGAACTTGATAGACGGTGGCTGAGTCACAATCTTGCAGAGGCCATAACTTGAGCTCCGGGTGATGCAATCATGAAAATGATCTGTCTAAAAAACATCCAACAATGGACATGAAAAGAGAGGCAACCTAAAAATAGATGCAAAGAAAAGGTGACACGTTTCCCCAGGAAAAAACAAATTCGGGGGAACTTCTCTAGAACCCACGCTCAGGGGGTATATCACCCCCCTTCACACCCAACACAACATAGCAGACACAAGTTCTAGTCATGCAAATAATATAACACATGCCCAGCATATATTAAAAACATGTTGCTTTCAAAATTATCTCCAATTCATAGAATCATAGGGGATGCATTGGATGTTTCAATAGTTAATATGGAAGAGGAAAATCTCATACTTAAGGAGAGAGTCAAGGATTTGGAACCAACTCTCATGCCCCCACCTATATTGGATACCCCATTCTCCATGATACAACTTGACAGAAATCTTCAAGGAACTCCATAATCAAATCTCGGAGTAAAAGGAATTTCAAGTTTAATCATTGCTACTCAATTTTATTTTTGAAAAGAACGTAAAGAAAAGAATGTCGGTCACTTTAGATTTATGGGACTTGGTGAAAATCTTTTCCACTCTTAGGCTCAAAATTCAAAACATTAAATAACATTTGAATGTAAAATTGAAGAATGATGAAGGATTCTTCACAGATGGAGTTGCCATGTTTGTAGAAAAATTCTCAGCAATGATGGACCATAGAAGAAAATAAGAAGATTTTCCCTCCCAGAGCCATTTGAAACAAATAAAGGCATGTTGTATTGAAAGAATCAATACATTAAAGGGGTTGTTAAATCAATTAAAATAACTATCATGGAAAAGGACTAAGGCATACTCAAATATTATTGGTTTGGATATTGCGGGCTCCACTATTGAGGTTTTTGATCCAAATTTAATCTCAAATTCAATGATCATGAGCATAGAGCAATTTGAAGAGAAAGTTGAAAATTTGAAGAAATCATCCGCTGAAAAATTTGATAGTATGGTTGAGTATATTTATGATGGGATTGATAATTGTCTTGTTGAGTACACGATTAAAAATGAAGACATTGAAATATATTGAAAAATTTATCTATTGACCATAGGGAATTTGAGAGTGAATTGTTAAGTATAAAAGTAAAGCAAGAAGTAACCATTTCCCCATTAAGGGAATATATTCAAGAATGGTTAAACAAGGCTATAACCAATATTTTTGAATTTCTAACGGAAGCAGTTACAACCGGCCACATAACCACAATAAGTGGTTGAATTTCCAAGATTATTGAATTTCCAAGGAGTTGTGAGTTTGCTAATTATGGAAAAGTGGTCAAAGTGGTCAAAGTAATAAAGTGGTTGCAAAGAGAATTTATTTAAATAATAAAGTGGTCAAAGTGGTTGCAAAAATAAATTATTTAAATAATAAATTGGTTGCAACAAGAAAGTAGTTAAGTGTAAAGAAGTTATGATTTGACTAATTAAGAAATTGTTAGTTGCAATAAGAAAGTGGTTAGCCCTAAAAGGTGGAGAAAAGGATAAAACAGTTACAAGGAAACTTCTAGAGGAAGGAACTTGGAAAGTATAAATAAGAGAGAAAGGAACTCCCATTAACACCTACCTACCTATTGAAAATTATTTAATATCCATTTTGTGAAAGGTTATTTGCAGGTATACGTTGAAAATTATGAGCAAGCGTAGGTCTGAGGAAGTGAAGGTATGAAGGGATGAAAGTTTCGTAGTTGCAGAGGAAGTGAATGAACCATGGTTTCATAGGAAATCCGTGAGTTGTAGAGCAGTTAGGGAGGGGGCATATGCAGGCCATAGAGGAAGAAAATGTGGATGCCAGCGAGTTGTAGAAGGGGAAAGCATAGATCTATACAAAGGGAGAGGAGGAAGATGCTTGTACCAGGTTGAAGGATCTAGGGAGAGACTGCAGGTATGTTTGTCAAATATCAGATACAATAAATTTAATATAGAGTTAAAGGTATTTTCATGCTTATCTTTCGATATTTTATCTTAGTGGTGTTGTGGATCATGCTTGAGGCATGTCTTTGTGAGGTTTGGTATATTCCCTCTTGGAGGTATGGTATATTTTTTAGTAAATGTTTTGAGGCAGATCTGTTGAAGAATATTACCGGTGCAGGTTTGAGTTATATTGGTATATCTTGTGGCACATTGTGAGAGGTCTTTGTTAGTGATATTGGTATATGGTTAATACATGTTTGATGCTACATAACAATGAGGTTTTAGCACATGGTTTAAAGTGAGGAATTATGGTATTTGTTTATGGACAGTGTGATGTATTGTTAGAGAACTTTTGATCATTATATTGGTATATGGTTGAGGTACATGTTGGGTACATGTTGGGACATATAGTTGATGTGAAGTTGACACATGATTGGTACATGCTTGGTACATTGTTGGAGGCACTTACTAGTAGTATTGTTGGCACTTGTCTCATGGATGATGTGACATAATGCATCTAGTTTATGTGTGAGTAGTATTGGTTGATGCACATCTTGTTGATATTGTGCATATGGTTGAGTGCTTTTGGTAAGTATATTTGATTTGGTTGATGAGATTACAGTAACATGTTTTCAGTATTAGGTTTTCAGTGATAGTTTGATAGAAGTAGAGACAATGATAGTGAAACTAGGTGAGATTGTGGTAGTCCATGAGTTGTAGTGAGAATAGACACGAGCATTCACGACTTGTAGTTAAGAAGGTCACAGATACCCGTGTGTTGCAATATAGATAGATCACAGATATATAGATAAGTTTTGAAGAAAAGTGGTACATGTTGGGACAAGCTTTCAGTGACAGGATTGACAACAATGGGTTGTGACAGTGACAACTATAGATTATTTGATTTAGTGATAGTGATAGGTTTTCTACATTTGTCACTTATATTTTAGGGAAGTTGGATGGGGCTAGGATAGGTCGTTGGATCCACCTTCCGCTTGGAGCCAAAGAACCATGGAGTTGGAGCTTCCTTCAGGTTGGAGCCTAAGAATTAGGGGGTTTGAGCTCATTCTCATTGGAGCCAGAGAATTAGGGAATTTGAGCTTCCTTCAGGTTAGAGCATGAGAAACCAGGGGGTTGGAGCCTCCTTCCAGTTGGAGCTGGAGAATTGTGATCCAGGTGGATATTGGTGGCCACCCACCTGTTCCAATTGACTCATTTTGTCAATTTTTAGTTCAAAACATTATTTTATACTTCTTTGTAATTGTGGGTTCTACCCTTTCGGGGTTTTTTGAATACCTACACATCTTCCAGGTGGATACTAGTGGCCTCCCACCTAATCTGACTGGCTTGTTTTGTATGTATTGATGTCAACACATCTTTTTGTACTTCTAGGGCCATTTTGGGGCCCTAAACAATGTTATTTTGGTGTGCCATAGTCAAACTATAGACGGTGTCAAGTTTTGAGGGAATAATGCGTAGCTCTCTAAAATACCTTTCCAATGGGCTATCACGCGCCTAAAACAAAGATCATATGAAAAAGTTACGACCCCAGGAAGTCAATGTACTAACTTACCCAAACGGGGCCCACATGACTTTTGGCGTTTCAACTCCTAGGGTTAGGTTTTTGGATGTTTATGGTTTTTTCATTCTTGTTTAACATAAAAAGTCCTTCAGAGTCTCATTATAATCATCTTCTTGTGAATGAGCATAGTCGTCACATCTCTTCTTAGAGATAAAGCTACCACCATTCTAGCGAGTCTTGCACTCTATATTTTTATAGTCTCTTTACAATTATTTCATTAATAGAAATCAAGTATTGTTGTATTTATCTGTTTCTAGAATGTTTCACGAGTATTTCATTGTAATATATTTTCTTTCATTTCATTCTGAAAATAATCTAGATCAGTGGTATCAGAGGCGACTACTTTTGATCATTTTTTTTTTTAGCGCATGTCTTCGACGAGGTCCGAGTATAGCCAGTTGGGTATAGAGTTTGTCTCTCTTGAGGAAAATCACTCTCACACTCCCAAGAAACCCTTGATTTTGGCAGAAAAGAAAAACGATGGAGCAGAAGATTCTATTAACTTGTTTCTTAAGCAATCTCTCGTGCGATAGAGGGATGAAATGATGGAGAATTTTGCGTAGATTCTTCAATGCCTACTGATAGCAACAGAAACATATTCATCAAGTGGCCATTTTGGAGGAACCTCTCCCTTCAAGGTACACGTTACTTTTGATATTCCCATATTTGAAGGTCAGATAAGTGTGGATTCCCTAGAAAAATGATTAAATCTATTAGAAGTTTATTTCTCTATTCAAAATTTTTTCGACAGGGAAAAGATCACCTTCTCACTCCTGAAGGCTCTCCCCCATGTCAAACATTGGTGGGAAACTTACTAGAAGGAAAGTTCCACAAAGGAATCTGGAATATATGAGGCCGATCCCACTTGGGATTTTTTGTTGATGCGGCCAAAGAACAGTACTATCTTATTGATAACTATGAAGACCATTACATGAGATGGACCACACTGTGGCAAGAGACGAGCCAAACAATGTCAGAGTTGAAAAATAATTTCCATACCTTGTGCACCAAGCTGGGTATTAAGGACTCCGAGCGACTTTTGGTTCTGAAATATTGTGGGGCTCTACATAGGTACACCCAAACCGAAATGGATTTCCTAAACATGTCATCATTGGGAGCTTGCTATCGATATGCTGTCAAAATCGAGCAGAAATTTAGGCACTAGAACAAATGGGAATTTGGGTCTCCAAATATGCAACACCTAAAGCACGATAAAGACAACCCTAAACAAGAGCCTCTAGACAACCAGACCAAGACACAGGACAAAAAGGGTAAAGGGAAGACAAAGAATGACAGTGGGAAGTGGTGTGACTTCCACAAAATCCTCTGGAACAACACCGATGAATGTCGCTTGAAACAGTCATTGGTGGTTGAGGTCAAAGACACGGAGATGAACCCTGATTCGAAATCCGATCCAAAAAATATTGAAAATAGACAAATCATCGATACAGATCCCACTTCCATTGTCGCGACCACAACAATTCAACCAGAAGAATCAGTAGATCCTGAAGAGGGGGAGAGCCTCTTCCATTCACATATGTGGGTGAAGGGGACCCTGTTGCATTTCATTGTTGATAACGACAGTGAGAAGAACCTCATCTCAGCTAAGGCCATCAAATAGTTTGGTTTGTCGACAACACCACACCAACAACCATACAACATCAGGTGGCTTCATGAGAGACGCGATATTCGTGTCAACCAACAGTGTCACCTATCCTATGGCATCCAACACTTCAAGGATGAGGTAGTGTGTGACGTTTCCCCTCTTGATGTCTATGATGTTGTTTTGGTCCAACCATATATGTGGAGACATCATGATATCTATGAGTCTAGACCCCGTAGTGTCATTATTACTCTGGGAGGTCATTTGTATAGGATACCAGAGGTAGTTTTGACTACTGCTCCACCAAAATAGTGCTGCAAGGTAATCTCTCATACTTCAAAATTCATCCTCTTCACAGTCTGTTCAAAGGATGCACAGAAGACCGCTACAACCACTGCAGCTTCAACACCTTCTATCCAACAAAAACAGATTGTCAAAGAGAAAGAAGATATTGTTTCTTCACCTACAATGGTTCCTACACAATGCCCCATCAAAACCAGAGACAATAGGTTGGTGGAGCATATTCAACCCTGCCAACAATTAGTTTGTCTATAGACCAAGCAACACAAATTCTCTAACAAAGGACATACCTCACCAAGATTCAGATTCATAAAATGCTTTCCCCTCTTTCCTGGGTACTCAAAGAAATGGAGACCATTGCTTTGTAAGGGGGGAGGATTGATCAAGGTGGATATTGGTGGCCACCCACCTGTTCCAAGTGGCTCCTTTTGTAAGTTTTTAGTTCATCATGCTCTTCTGTACTTCTTTGTATTTGTGGGTTCTACCCTTTCAGGGTTGTCTGAAGCCCTACACATCTTCTAGGTGGATACTGGTGTCATCCCACCTATTCCAACTGGATTATTTTGCATGTATTCATGTTAGCACATCTTTTCGTACTTCCAGGGCCATTTTGGGGCCCTAAACAATGTTATTTTTGCGTGCCACAATCAAACTATATATAGAGTCAAAGTTTGATGATATAATGCGTATTTCTCTAAAAGACATTTCCAACGGGATATCACGTGCCTAAAATAGAGATCGTATGCAAAAGTTACAACCTTGGGAAATTAATGTACTAACTTACACAAACGGGGCCCACATGAATTTTGGTGTTTCATCTCCTAGGGTTAGTTTTTTGGATGTATAGTGTTTTGGAGTTCCTATTTAACATAAAAAGGCCATCAGAGCCTCATTGTAATCATCTTCTTGCGAATGAGCATAGCCGCCACATCTCTTCTCGGAGATAAATCTACCACCATTCTAGCAAGTCTTGCACTCTGTATTTTTATAGTCTCTTTACAATGATTTCATTAATATAAATCAAGTATTGTTCTATTTCTCTGTTTCTAGCAAGTTTCATGAGTATTTCAATGTAATATCTCTTCTTTCATTTTGTTTCGAAAATAATCTGGATCAAATTGGAAGTTGGTGCTTCCTTGAATGTAATTCTTTGACATATAAGAAAATCATTCCATGGTTTTCTACCGCATTGAGTTTCCACGTAAATATTTGTGTACTGTGTATTATCTGGATGTCTTTATTATTGTTTATTATGCACTAATGGTTGTTAATGTTTATGATGCAATAACATATTGATGATGAATTGATGAACATTGTTGAATAAGTTAAAGGAATATAAACTGTGGTTAAAAGAAGTATAAATTGCTTATTATTGATTCACCCCCCCCTCTCAGTAATCCAACAACCACTTTACGCTAGCATGATAGAACAATTGTCTATGTTATGAGTAAGCTTAATTCAATTCAAGTGTGGGTTGTTTCCTTAAGTATTCATTCCTTTTTCTCAGAAAATAGTGGTTTGGTTTATTTTATAGTAGTTTTCCTTCCAATCGATACAAGTAAGGATATGATCTGGTTAATAGTAGTTTGTTTTCATCACCATGTGAGTTTGATTGGTGATATTTTATTATACAGATAGTGTCAGCTAAGGATTACTACTTGTATATACATTGCATGATAACCTTGCAATAAAATGACTTACCATAGGTTGACAATTGATGTATTAGAAGTTTAATAAGGCAATTAAACACACCAACAATAAGTATACCCATTATATTGTCAACATCATTCAACTCAAATTGTATGATTCTTCTCACTTAGAATAAAAGGTGTATATTTCTCATCCAATCTATAATATTATAGAGTTTCAACCCTCACTTGAACTTTTTGATATTTCTACACAAACAAAACATAAGGTCATTTTTATCGCACAATTTGTACTTGCCTAAAATCCAAAGGAAAGTGAACAATAAATTTGTGTAACAGGAGGTTATCATATCACTGTCACCTAAATAATACACCTCTTTCTCTTTAGGGGTGAAAACTTAGGGGAGACATCCCTGGTGACTTGGCGTTTTGAGAGGGAAAAGGTAATAGTATCAAGAAAAGTTTGTAACGACCCTTGATTATTAAGTATAATTAATTTAAAAATATAATCCTAAAAAATTAGCTAAACTATAATTATTTATTAAAATAACCTTAACTAATTATTTGTTATTAATTAGTTATTCTTGATTATGATTAATTTAAGTATAATTAACTCTTTAATCAATATGGTTAATGATTGATTTAATTATTAATTAATTCATTAATTAATAAAGTATTAAATTAAAGGTGGAGAATAAAATATAACATTTAATCAAGTTACGTATACAAGAAGGGATCACATAAGGATCCCGGGAAGATAAGAGAATTAATGAATGGATAAGGGTAATTAAATGGAGGGATAAGGAATTTAATGCAAGATGGAGTGTCGGTGAAGGGAGGAGGAATAAGGGGGGGGAAAGGAGTTGAGAGGAGGATGGATTTTTTTATTGCTATGAGAGTGGAGAAAGGATTTTTGGAGGGCTTTGAGTATTGGACAGAGGGAGGAATTTTGTGAGGGGCATTGATAGAGTGGAATTTACAGTGCACCGGGGGGCTGCTGGAGGTTTTGGGCTCGGAGGGCTAGGATATCCATTGATATCCTAGGGCTAGGTGCTACTAGTCGGTAGGGAGGTTGGTTTTGGGTGGTGTCCTAAGGAAGAAAGCTAAGGATAGCATCAGAGTTAAGGTACTTCTTTAAAATTCATGCATTATTTGTATAAAAAAATTGTTATTAAATTTTATTACTTGAAATATTAGATTGTGAATGTGCTAGATTAAGTAATTTTTTAAATTTTACTGTAGTGTTGTAATTTAATGGTTGCTTAAATTAATTTAGAGCCATTACATTTGGTATTAGAGCCCTGGTTCAAATTTGGAACCGAGGGCCTGCTTAACCTGCACATAAAACATAGAACATTAATAAAAATAAAAATAAAATAAATAAATGCAAAACAAATTACTGAAGTACAATAAGCAACTACGGTTGTTTTAACAGTTTTCTCCTCTTGATACTATTCTATTTTCACAAATTATAAAATAAAATATATTTATATTGGTTGTACCTACAATTTCCCCACCATATCTGGATCCTAGCTTTCCAAAAATCTGGTGGATCCAATTCCAAATCCCAGACTTACTCTTGCTTGTTGAAATTCTGCCTTATGAAGAAAATGGATGCATGCTCGCTATGTTGATTTATATATGACTGAACTCTAATTTCATCTGTCAACTTCAAGTACAAACCTTAAATGAAACAGTTACACCATCTAAAATGCATGTCAT
>ML777527.1:1148478-1176373 GCA_009831015.1 Picea engelmannii | reverse complement strand
TATTGGTGAACTTGTTCCATTGTCACTTGTTTTTAGTTTTTATTTTCATGCTCATGTTGTTATTTAGTTCTTGTTTAATTCTTGTTAATACATTTATTGTTTTCTTTCTAACCTTTTGCATTACAGCTGTCATGACTAGAAGATCCCAACTAGGCATGTAAGTGCTCACTTTTTGCTCACACATTGACGAAAAGAGCACGAACACAAGCCAGGTTTGGAGAGGGTTTCATGACGTCCTATTGGGATAATTCTCCTTAGTTGTGGGGTGTTTCCAGGTGAAGGCAATATAGGTCATGCAAATGCATGAGATGGTGTGGGGGGTGTTTGGGCAAGGCATGTAGTGACAACAAGGAAATGTAGGTCTTACCTGTGGGTGGCTTTGTAGAGGGTGAGACGCACCTTGTCATGGATGCAATTATTTCCTATCCCATTCAATGCCTTTTTACTCTTTATCTTATTTATTTTTCTTTCAAGAGAATAGATGGAGGACACTTCCTTGGCGTGGTGACCAATGGTGACAACGTTACCCATAAGAATTTCACGGAGATGAGAAGATTGGATCGTGATGAGACCCATATTAAAGACAATAATAAAAATTCATCCATATTAAAGACAATAATTAACACAATACAGACATGAATAAATGTCCAATAACATAATTATACACAGGTTTACTATGGTTCACCCAACTCTGGGCTACGTCCACAACATATTTTATTCTTTATTATCTTTATGGAAGTCTAATTTCACTATGCACTACAATGGATTCTTAACATGCAATTATCCTTACATTTGTAGCTTCTTTACAATGTTATGCTCTTTGAACCTCTCTTTCTCTCTAGACTTCGTGAAATAAAAAACTATTAACTTCGCGAATATTTTAAATATTTATACATTTTTCTCAAGGTGTTTTTCCATCTCATAATGAGTCTAATGCCACTCATGCTTGGATGGAGACAAATCATTATGAGTTGGATACAGCTCACGCTTGACTGGATTTCCCAGATTCTGCGCTAGTTATTCTTTCATGTCCCCCGTCTTCTCCTCTTTCCTCTCTCTTCTTTCTTTATCTTCTTGATCCTACACCTTTTCCTTGTACCTCATCTCTTCTCATGGTTCCATTCCCAAAAATTCCTGCACAACAATGGTCTCCTGAAAATAAGAAGGATAAGGAGAGAAATAAGTGTCTATTTTAAAGTGAGAACTTTTGGTTACAATTTCATGGATGTATTCAATAGGAAAATGTTATTATTCCTACAAGACCTAGTAGAGGGATATATTTTTTCTTCGATTTATCAAGTTTCATTATAAGTATTAGTCACTAGTTTGATGCATCAAATTATCCACCATGGATTTAGGACTCTCTTTATTAGAAAAGGATAAATTAGTTAGAACTTGGGAATTTCATCTCATACCTCGATCATGTAGACATCATCAAACTGTCAATTCTCATATAAAGGAAAAACCATCCATTAGACTACATGGTACCTTACCAATTCAAATGTTGGTTTATTAATGTGTCCTGGAAGCACATCCTTCATTCAATTTCTTAGTTAAATCCCCTTGAATATACAAAAACCTTTAGGTTTCTATGCCTACCACACCTCCTTGAGTCTACAACTAACATGGTCCACTCATAGAGCATTCTATTGACTCACAACCCACTCTATTTGCTAACAACTCCATAATAGAGATTATTTACTATACCAAACAAGTTATCCAAATCATCATAGACACATGGAAAATGGGTATGCACTCCTACCCATGTATATAGTGATATTGTCTTCACATGTTACATACATAAATATAGGTACATACTTGTTGACCAAAAATTGTCATCTATATTTTCCCACTCCTAATATAATAAAAAAAAAATCATCAGAAGAAGAAAGGTTTTCAGATAATTATAAGTTCATTATGTAGCCTTCAGTCTCAACTTAGTCATGCATTTTCTAGAATCAAAATATGACTATGTATGCCTAAGATATTCAGACTTTTGTTCATAATTCCAATAGAGAGATTACAAAAAGAACTTTGAAAAGTGGAAAGAAGAACTTGTCTAAGTATTGTGCAACTTTCCTCTTCATTTTCTAATATTTGACTAAGTAATCTCCTCACTTAGTCATTTCTCTCACCTTTCATCTCCATCCATCTCCACACTTAACCATTTTCCTCTCTTATCCCTTCACCCCTCTTCATACTCTCATTCCATCCTTAGTCATCTTTTTATTGTCTCATTACTCTCATATCCCATTCGCTTCTCATACTTAGCCATTTTTATACCTTCCATTCCTTACTCTCCTCTCTCTTACTCTCCTTTCAACACTTAACCATTTTTTCCTCTTTCAGACTACTCTCTTCCACTCTAGTCTCATACTCTCATTCCATACTTGACCATTTTTACTCTCTTCCACTCTACTCTCTTCCACTCGTTCCATACTTAGTATTTTTCCCTCTTCCACTCTACTCTCCTTCCTCACTACTCTTCTTACTCTACTCTTTGTACTTAACCATTTTTCTCATTACTCTAATATTCCCTTATTCATTTCTCTCATACTTATTCTCATTTTACTTTCACTTCTCTTCTCATACTTAACCATTGTTCTCTTTTCTCTCTTCCTTACTCTCCTCTCCATACTTAACCATTTTTCTTTCTTATACTCTACTCTCTATACCACCAATTCCATACTTAGCCATTTCCACATTCACATTCATATTCATATTCTCATTTTCTTTTATTTTCCTTTTCCATATTTCAAGTAACCCCATTAATTCCTCAAATTATTTTAATATTATTTCTCTTTTCCTAAGTTTTATGGACATATATCCAAGAGACACGTGGAATCATACAACTTGTGACACATGGTAGATTATTATTGGCGGATAATTGACCAACCATATAATGACACATGGTGACATTCGAATGTTTGACTCATCAGTGCTGACTGGGCATGGGTGGAGTATAATTCTGGTCAAAATATTACTATTTAATCAATTTTCTAATGGGAGGTTGAACCCTCTTAAGATCCATATTCTTATTCTCTTTTACAGTTTCTTACTAAGTTTTCATTACACTTAGAATTATATGTAATAAAATCCCCCAATACGCCCACGCATGTGGGATACCTTTTATGACCAAAAAGTTGAATTTACAAAGGAGAAAAAATGAATTTGAGATCAAGGGCCCACATTTTCCCATGAAATTGATCGACGATGGCTGAGTCGCGATATTACAAAGGAGATAACTTGAGCTTCGGGCTATGCAATAGTGAAAACCATGTGCCAAAAAACCGCCCAACAATGGACATGAAAATATAGGTGACCTAAAAATCGAGGCAAAGAAAAGATGACACATTTCCCGAGGAAAAACAAATTCAAGGTCACTTCCCTAGAACCCACTCTCAGGGGGGATATTGCCCCCTTACACTGTCGACACAATGTAGCAGACACAAGTTCTAGTCGTGTAAATATTATAACACATACCCAACAAATATTAAAAGCATGTTGTCGTCAAAATTATCTTCAATTCATATAATCACAAGGGACGCACTGGATGTTTCAATAGTTAATACAGAAGAGGAAAATATCATACTTAAGGAGAGAGTCAAGGATTTGGAACCAAATCTCATTCCCCCACCTATATTGGCTACCCCAGTCACCTTGTTTTGGCCCTTGGTTATGGATTAAGGTAGAAAGCGAGGAAAAAGGAAGAGAAAAGATGAAGTATGAACTGCGCAGAAGACACATTGACTGAGAATGGGTCGAAGTGGCCAAATAAGTAGAAAAGAAGGAGAGAAGTAAGGGAAAATGAGTTTTTGGATGAGAATATCGAGGAGAACATATCAGCAAGGAAGATGGATCGTGGAAAACAAATAAAGAGGAAAAAGACACCAACTGATGCTTTGGAACACCTTGCAGGAAAGAAAGAAAGACAGGTTGGCGAAGCCCTGAAAACACGGGTCAAAGTGGAACTAGGTTGTAGACACCTAGGGTTTTGGTACTTAGGGTTTTGACACCTAGATTTCAGCCTAAGGTTGTCTGAGAGTCATTGTAATGTATAAATAAATATTGAGAGGAGTGAGGAAAGGTTCATTCAAGGTTGGTCATTGTTAGTTGTTATTATTGATATTGAGAGATTACTAGTGTGAAATAAAGAAGTGTTGGGTGTGAGAGCATTCTTGTATTGTAAGATATTCAGTTGGGTCTGAAGATCAACCCTACAGCTGGGTGCGTAGGAAGGGGAGATAGAGAAGGGAGAGAAAGAGATCTGCAAGCTAAGTGTGCAGATAGAACTGTATGTTTTCACATAATATATCAAGAAACATAGTTCTGTGGATGTAGCCCTAGGGAGAGGGTGAACCATGTAAATATTGTAGTCTTTGTGGATTGATGTTGTGTTCTTTGTGTTCTGTTATACTATTATTGTGTTATTGTGTTAGATCTGAGGTATAACTTGCAAAGTATGTTTAAGCTTGGTAAATAATATCTATATGTTGTGTGCTATTGTTTTGGATCCACTTTGCATTTCCCCTGGTTGTAGACACCTAGTTCCTGCAACCCCTTATTGCTACTTCGGGTGAGATTGCATCTACTTTGCAAGTTTTTCCGAAAGGGCCAATAGTTAGGTCTTGTTGGTGCACTATTAGAGTTGAACCCTGGGTTTGACCCTGTGCCAACAAATGGTTCTGTTTCTAGGACCGGGATCTTCTTGAGGGAATGTCAAGGTGGTTTCCATAAATGACAAAGATTCACAAGTGGATAGAAGAACAAGAAAAGGACTTCACTGAAGCTCAAAACAAGAACCCTAGCCTTAGTATAAAGGATTGGTTGGGAAGGTATATATTTACTGATATACACGAGATTTTATTTAGAGGAATTCATAAGGATCTATACGGGTGGTTAGCTAGATTAGCAGATACCCATCTTGAGATCAGATATAGACCACTTGTGGTTTGGATGTTGGCGTTGATCAAGAAGGTTAAGAGAGTTTATAATGTCGTGTCAAGAGCAGTAGATCATTGGTTCGATAGTACTATTGGAGGGTATATCACTGAGTTTGTTATTGACAAGGTTGAGTCATATAGCCAAGCATAGAGATATTTCTTTAAGGGACCTAGAGGAAAATGTTTACACTTTTTGAAGTTAAAGATCAAGATGCTATTGCATGAGAAGAACATATTGAAAATAAAATAATCGGTCGGATCAAAAATCCAATGTTCAAAAGTTCAGACAGTGACACAAAGGTTGGACATATGTGTAGTGGGAGAATCTTCAGAGAGTTTCCTTTGGTAAAATTATTTGAGCCGAATCACGAACCACTGACACAGAATGAAGGATTCTATAGTGGTGAAGAAGAAGATTTATTGACCGAAGAACATTCAGGGTCTGTTAGGGAAGAGAAAGATAAGATTGAAGAACCTCGTTAGGAAGAATCATAAACTTTAGGAACTGCACCAACTATCGAAGTAAGTACTATTTCTCCTCCTATTTTTTTAACAACGTTAAGTAACCAGAGTAGTCAGAGTTACCAGAGCCCTTAGAGCACTGTTACCAACATTTTCGTACATACTCAATCAAGAAACCTAGGGAGATCTATGGCAGATGAGATGTGGATACATATCTTTAGAGGAGATGGATCTGAAGATCATGATCAACATTGGTTCTTATGTGAAGCTGTATGGAGTATTAAACAAGTCAATGACGAAGCAGTTAAGCTAGCTCAATTTAGTACTACCCTGACACTGAAATGGTACATGAAGTTTGTTATTGGACTTGTGCAGCCTAAACCACTAAATGAGATCAAAATTGCACTGAGTGTAGAATTCAAGAAACCTAAATCAGAGTCACAATGCATTACCGAGCTAAAAGAAATCAAGCAGAGAGTAGTTGAACCTGTTTGGGAGTTTGATCGGAGGTTTAAGACTTTGACAGGTCATTTGAGTTTTTATATTCCAGATGAGAAGAACAAGGAATGGTTCATTGTTTCCCTCTTACCACACGTCAGAGTTCCTCTGATGCAGTAGAAGGTTTCTTCACAGGCTGAAGCATTGGAGATCACCATGAAACTATAATCAACCCATATGGGAGAATCCAACTCAGGTATGAGTCAAATTTTGAGTCAGCTAACTAGATTATCTCTATAGGTCGAAGATATGAATAAAGACAAGGGAAAGGACAAAAGAGAATACATCTGGTGTATCAGATGTAATTCAGAGGGCCATGACAAGGAACATTGTCCCCTGTTCCATGAATACTTGTCCTTTGGAGCTCTGAGCCCTTTGAAGCAGGTTACTCTACCCTGGTGAGAGGTATGTAGAAATAGACATCACCCTAGTGAATGCTATTACATGCAAAAATATGTCCAAACACCTACCAACCTTTACTGTACATTCTGTAAATATGTGGGGCATGATGAGAAGGATTGTAGGGCTTATGATCTCCTGCATGAAAGGTCAAAAGATACATATAGGATTCAAGGAGAGATTCAACAGGAAGGAAGTGCTATGCAGTTTAACTCTCCAAGAAGAGGAAAATTCAACCCTCATGGTGGATTCAGAGGAAGAGGATGAGGAGGAGGCATGGGTTGAGGTCGAGTTCAAATCATTTTCTATCACGATGCACAACCAGGACACTTGGAAAGGTACTGCTAGAACCCTTGTACCGCTTGTAGCTACTGCAACTCATTTGAACATGTTATTGAATATTGTCCCACGTTGTTAGCCAAACTTCAAGAGAAATGAGGAGGAAACCAACAGGTACAACTAATCTCAGTAGAACCTCGCGGCGAGGATCCGATAGTCGCTATTATCACTAGAGGAGGCATTTTTACAGGAGAAGACAGGGTGACTCTAGGAAAGACTACAAAATAATCAAGGGTCAGAAAATCTACATAGAAGACACAATATTTTGATCGAAGGAAAGAAAATAAGACCTTTGAAGAGGCAAAAAGAGAATTTGGAAGAGATCAAGCTTATTCATCAAAGACACAACCAAAAGTGAGAGAATGTGGAATGCCTCTGGAATTTGATCAGTTTGCCTCGCTAGGAGAAGGAAAAGAGGTAAGAAAGCTTATGGAATTCTTATGTACTTGCATTAATTTGATTAAGTATGAAAGAGTTGTACATGAACTACAAAATTTGATCAGGCAGTATGAACTAGGAAGGATAGACCCTCTGTTGAATAGAGTAGTACATCAAGTATCTAGAAAGAGAAGGACAAATAAGGAACTACACCTTAATGCTCAGATTGGATATTATGATATAGATTATGTGGTCCTCGACTTAGGGTCAGAAGTCAACGTCATGATGAAGTAGACCTAGGCAGTGATGGGAAAACCTAAGATGATTTACTCCCCTATCAGGCTCAGGATGGCTAATCAGAAGGCAGTAAGCCCCTTTGGAATACTGGAGCATGTCCCTGTGGACATCGATGGGGTAAGAACATTTGCATACTTCGAGGTGATTGAGATAGTTGACGATATTTGTCCTTATCCTACACTATTGGGAATTGATTGGGCTTTCAACAATTCCATTGTGGTTGATTTAAAGAAAAGAAGAATGGCATTAGAAGGTGATGGCCTTGGGGTCATTGCACCTCTAGATCCCGATGAAGGTCACAGATATACATAACCCATCAGAGAAGAAGACCGCACATATGAGCTAGAGAATATATATAAATTGACAGCAAAACAACAAGATTACATTAATCCTATAGAAAATGGGAATTTAAGCTGGTGAAGTGACAAGGCATGCTCATCAAATTCGGAAGAAGAACTGGAGAACTGGAAGAACAAAATGTATGAATTTTTTGTGCGGAGGTGTGCTATATTGACTAGGGAAGTTCGTTGGATTGGCACAAAAGTAAGTAATCTTCCCACATTTGATGGTTTAAATTAGTTAGAAACTTTCTTATTGGAGTTTGAAGAAATTGTACCAGTACAACAGAGGTTGTTGGCACTGGATGAATCCTTGAAAGAAACGCCAATGAGATGGTGGGGAAAACATAAGAATAATATCGTGAACTAGGTACAATGTCGCACTTTGATGACAATGCACTTTTCAGACCAAATCAAAGGGTGCAAAGTTTGATACACGAGTCAGATCTGTCGAAAGGACAATGTGTGAAGTTGTGAGGAATCCTGGAGAAGCATTCCTCAAGAGCAGTGGGTGCATAAATTCATTAACACTTTGGACACAATGCCTATTAATTGGTATCTTCAAGAAAAACTGCAGATTGGTACGGTATGACTCGAAAATTTGTAGCTATATTCTTATTTGAAATTCAGTACCGTACAGTAGATCAAGATTTACAAGTTGTAAGACATAAAGTATTTGAGGAGGCACCTAACCTCCCTGTTGAGAAAGAAGAGGATCAATGGACTATACCTCTTGAGAAACTGCAAGGCTATTACAATATCAATTTTGATGAAGACAATGATCCTAGGAATGTGAACATCAGAGAAACTGAATGATAGAGAGACATAGAAGGACTAGGAGTTGAACTACCTTTTATTGGACATCCAATCAAAATCAAGAAAGTTAATATTGGAACAGAGAAAGCACCTAAGCTTGCCAACGTTGGAGATTATTGGGATGATGTCACCATTGACAAGATCAAAGAACTACTGCATGAATATCAGGATTTGTTTCCAACCAAGTTCACTGACATGAAGGGAATTAAAGGTCCCATGGGAGAAATGAAGATCCCCTTAAAACTAGATGCAAGGCTAGTCAAGAAGAGACCTTACAGATTGAATCCCAAGTATAAGCAGAATGTCAAGATTGAATTAGACAGAATGCTGGAAGAAGGAATCATAGAACCTATTGAAGAGTCAGAATGAATTTTCCCTATGGTGGTCCAATATAAGAATATAGGAGAGATAAGAATCTATGTAGACTTGAGAAAGATGAATGATGCATGTTTACATGATCCATTCCCTACACTGTTTACTGACAAAGTGTTAGATAGTGTAGGAGGACAGGAAGTTTACTCTTTCACAGATGGGTTTTTAGGTTATCACTAGATTAGGATTGCTAAGGAAGATCACCATGAGACTACATTTGCAATGGAATGGGGTTCTTTCCAGTACATAGTGATGCCTTTTAGACTGAATAATGTAGCAACCATCTTTTCTAGGGTGGTGGTCGAAGCATTCAAGGAATTTTTACATAAATTTTTGGAAGCATACTTTGATGATTGGACTTTTTTTAGCTTATTGAAAAATCATATTGAATGTTTAAGACTAATGTTGGATAAGTGAAGGAAATGTTAGATTTCCCTAAACCTGAAGAAGCGTACCTTCTTTTCACCCTTTGTAGTGCTGCTAGGCCATATTGTGTGTAAGGAAGGGTTGCTGGTAGATCCTTCCAAGATTTCCATCATTGTTGATCTACCCCTTCTTACTTCGGTTAGACAACTGCGCATTGTGCTGGGACATACTGGATATGACCGAAGGTTCATAAGGGAAAATGCATAGATAACAAAATCCATGGAGAAGATTTTAAAGAAATATTGTCAGTTTCGTTGGGCAGAGGAATGTCAGCAGAGCTTCGACACACTGAAACAGAAAATGGTCACTGTGCCTATTCTAGTTTTCCCAGATTGGAGTAAGGAATTCCATGTGAATGTCGATGTGTCATCTATTGCATTAGAAGCATTGTTAACACAACTAGGAGCAAGATATATTGACCATCCTCTAGCCTTTATTAGCAGGAATCTCTCTACAATGGAGATAAATTACACTACTACTGAAAGAGAAGGGTTAGCCATGGTGTATGCACTGAAGAAGTTTCAACACTACTTGTTGGGAGGACATTTTAAAATGTTCACTAATCACTTTGTGTTGAAATACCTAGTGAACAAGATAGTGTTGGGGGGAAGAATATGTAGATGTCTATTGTTATTCCAGGAATATAATTTTGAGATTGTGGTCAAGCTAGGGATAATAAACAAGGGACCTCATCACTTTTCCAGGTTAGAGCATGGAGAGGAACCTATTAGTTTGGAGGATACACTACCATATGCAGAGTTGTTGGCCATCCAAAAATTTGATGATCACTTTGCTGAGATAGTTCAGTTCCTGTCAACAGGAATGGCACCTCGTGAATATACAACCTCACGAATATACAGCTTGAAGAGTTTGATCTAGAGGTTGGTTCAAGAAGAGGAAGGATGTCTTCACCAAAAGGAGAAGCAACAACTTCTTCTATCCCTTCTAAAGAGGAATTTTTGAAAGATTTCATGAGAATGCAAATGATGGTAGAGGAGGTCTATCAAGATCGAAAGAAAGGTGAACAAGGTGGACCATCGAATAAAGAAGGTAAAAAAGAAGAAGGTGGTGAGGAACCTCCTAAAACTCCATCAACTTCTCCATCTCTTCCTGATGGTTCTATTCCTTCTCCATTTGAAAAGAAAAAAACAAAAGTTGATCCTAATATACCTCATTTAAAGCTTGATATTAAGTTTGATTTACCTATGTACATTGGAGAACTTAATGCTGAAAAATTGGACAATTGGATCTGTCAAATTGAAGTTTATTGTAGGATTCAAAAGTTTAATGAAGATGCTATTAAAATTTTGTTGGCTTCTCTCCGACTTGGAGGGACTGCTCTCATTTGGTGGGAAAATAGATCTCAAGAGGATCTTGCCACAAAAGGAAAAATTGTTTTCTCTTGGTATGAGTTCACTTCAACACTTAAAAAACAATTTTATCCATTAGGGTATATGCAACAAGCTATGATGGATTGGCAGAATTTGAGACAAATTAAGTGACAAAGTGTGCAAGAATACACACAAGATTTTCGAAAAAGAGCATTGATACTTGGTGTTGGAGCTGCATTTGTTTTTTATAGCCCATCTCAAATTTCATGTCTTAATGCTCGAAATCGAAAGATGGTTTTCGTATTTTCTGTCTGTGGTTTCAAAATCTCTGAAGTTTTATCATGCAACAACGATGATTATTGTACTCTCGAGGTGAGTTCTACTTTTCGGCAAAAAAAATTCCCCCTTTTGTTCTACCTTGGGATTTCTCATGTTGGATGCTATAGATCACGTAGTTTGCAAGTCTCGAGCAATGAAACAGCGAAATCGTTTTAAATTTTTACCCCAGGTCAGTAACATGAGTAAAGTTTTCCTAAATCATGATTAAACATCATCGGGTTTTCGCGCCTCAGCGTTCACTAAATCCAAAAGTCTTATTGTCATAACCCCGATAGCCGAAACCACGAAGTCCTTATTTTAGTAACCCATGTCAAGGTTAAAGGTAAAAGCTAAGCCATGGTTAAGTTATGTCGACAATTCGCCACTCGACATTTTCTCTTTAAAAAACTACACTGTCTAAGCCCCGACTCGCGAAGTCACGATAAAGATATGAACATAATTAATTAAACACTTAATCCGAGTTTATCTTCCCTTTTAATTAAAACGTATTATCGCGATCTCGCGGTCTCGCAGCTCGGCATGCAAAATTCCCGAAAACTTACCTTCGAAGCTCTGAGTCGCGATATGGAGAAAATAAATAATTATGTAATTAATTAAGTGCCTAATCACAATTGCATTTTTATTAACCAAAATCAATCATCACAAATTCAGGGGTTAGAGGTTCAAAGGGTTAAAGCAAAATTCTCGATACAACGAGTACCGAAGGATTAATTAACTTTGGTAAAACTCGATAAATTAAGCTAAATCAATATCTCCCGTGTTTTGATGCTTGCATGATTTACGAGGCAGTCTTAATTCTTCCTTACGCCAACTGACATTTCGAACCACCAAAATTTATGGCATTAATTTGAAAAAAGGCGAATCGACATATAAAGATCGGGTTCTTATTGCTAAATTTATTTCTAAACATGATTTGACAAATCTGTTCTAAAAAGTATCGATTTTTCGAATATATATAGAGCTGTTATTCATTATAACAAATTCATTTCTATATTACGCAGAGCATACTTTCTCAACGAGTTAACTTCTGTATGTATGTGTATTTTTATCGCAGAAGAGCTAAAGCAGGATCTCCAGTTATGGCCCCGTGAAAAGCATCCAAAGCCAGTGTTGAGGTTTCGGGACAAGGTTCGGACAACGTCACTGATACTTCACCTCTAAGTGTTGAATCGGTCCCGAACTGGTCATTCGTTTCTGATGTTCTGCAGGCCGAATTAGTGGATTATTCTGATGATTCCAGCGACAATGAAAAAGATGACATAACCACCAAGGATAAGATCATCATTTAATTGGGAATGCATAAAGTACCGTCCAGGCCATGACTATTCCCCTATTATGATATGGTCCGATGGGCATTAGACCATGTGGACATACCAACCAGAACCATCATGAATGAGCAGAAGGTCACCATCGGGACTTTCAGGCATGAACATCTACAAGCCATGTACAAGTTACCCACAGTGTCCGACCTTACATATGATGCCGAATTCTTGGAAGAGTTCAAATAGAAGGAATGTGTGCAGTATGAAAAAACTATGTCTAGCTTAATAAGATATTGGGTTTCACACCCTGCAAAGTTCAGGGAATACACTCATGGTATATATTCAATAGCTTCCTTAGAACCACAGTTCAAGTATGTAGCTATGATGACATGCAGATTATACAGAATATAGAACACCTCACATTTATTTCTTCAATGGGTGCCTCTAATATTTTGAGTCGTCGAAGGCTGTTCCTTTGACTGGGCGAAAATGCTGTCCGATAGCTTGACCAGTCGGGTTACAGAGTATCGGGCGTAGAAAGAGAGAAGAAAAATCTCTTCATTTTTTATGTCTGCATACATTATGGATGCCTTGTGATTTCTAACACCATTTCCCTTAATGAGCTAGAGTTGGACTCCAACAAAGGACGAGCCCATCCATGTCTATCATGCGAAATTGTGGGAAAACAAAGCGACAAATTTCGTATATGAAATCTTCAACTGGGTGATGGTACCACTGCATGTCACTATTTTCGGCCACCCGCCACCCACGATCTCAGATAGTATAGTGATGAATTTGAGCAGCATAGCTGACTGGTATGTAGAAGCCGAATTCTCATATCTCAGAGTTTTCGAGGCTTCTGTTCCCCCGCATGCATTGCCATTATTCATTCCCGAAAAGCTATCTTGTCGTGAGGTTGCTAGACAAACAATAATTGGTGGTATAAGCAAGGAGCTTAAGGGATACTCAAAAAAGGTATTGCCACCTTTTCCTGTTCATTTAAATTCATATTCTTTATTAGATTTCAGGCATGCTAAAGCTGAGGCAACAACCCTGGAAGACCTAAAGTTGGTCCTTATTGAATACAAGAAGCACGATCCGCAAAGGGTCGTGAGTAATCATTTGGCCAGTTGCAGACTCAAGAGATTTGAACACGAAAATTCACCCTCGGATGACATTTTTCGAGGCGTAAGATCTTATGCCGAGATTTTAGTTCGGATGCAAACCTTGGCACCTGAAGAGAGGGCCGATGTTCTGAAATTCCAGAACATCGATGTAGTTGTCTTCCCATAGTATTACGGGGTGAGAATGTGAGTACAACAGAGATGAAACAAAAATATGCCAAAGGCTCCAAGGATACGACTCCCGGTCAAGAAAAACACCAGGACGAGGGAGAGAAAACCAAGAGTCCGAAAGTAGAGATAAAGAATCCTGACCCACTGAAGAAGCAGACTCCGATTACTACTCTGGGACAATCAGTGAAGCAAATCGGAGATCCTATCACATCAATCACTCCCTTGCAGTAAACTCAGGGAAATATTGATGCAGGGTGGATCTTCAAGGAAGATTTGAGGCCTATCAGGGTGGAGGAGCTCCCTCCAAATGATTTTTTCTTCAATAAGAAGAGAAAGGCAGTGGTAAAGAGAGAATTCTATCAGGAAGGGGAGTTGATAGTCAAGAAATACAAAGTTATGACTGATGGGAAGGACAAGAAGAATGAAGAGTTCACCACGGAAATAGCTGGGACATTAGGGGCATATGCCACAGTGAACGAATTTTCAGTCGGGGTTTTGAAAAACCAGCTGAAATGAAAAAATCGCCTCATCAAGACCCTAGAAGCCAGACTAGCCACAACAGTGGAGGCTTCCAAAGACCAGGCGAGTGTAGGAATAGAGCAAGCAAGGTTGGCTAATAAAAGTGAGATAGAGCTGCTCAAGACTAAGCTCGAACAAGCACAACTGGTGGTTTGGGATGGTCAGATGCAAGTGAGCCAACAAAAAGATTTGATCAAACAGTTACAAGCTAGGGTAGAAATCGCCAAAAGAAAAGTGATAAATATTTGGATGTTCCAATCCCAGGTGATGGAGATTCGAAGCAGAGTCTCTGCGGCCCAACGGAATTTACTCACCAAGGTAGAGGTGATTCGAGACAACTGTTTGTTGGTTAATCAAGTTTTGGAGAATTTAACTACTAGAGAAAGGGAAGCTGGAGCAGCATGGATCGCCTTCCAAGAGGTTGTGATAGCCACAAACAACAGGGATTCGGGAAGTACTCCCCAGTTCACCATTTCGAAGCAGACCAGATAAAATATTCTATTGAAAGAATGGGAGCACAACATCTCGGAAGGAAAGCTGCAAGCCAAGAGAGTAACGAAATCCTTAGAAGAGGCTTTTAATTCTATAGATGGTAATCTGCTAGGCATTGATAGCGGAGGTAATGCCGAGGCATTGATTCAAATGACTATGGAAAAAATCTCACTTGATTTAAATGAAAAAGAGGAAAGAGATTCAACCGAGATCTCACAAGTGACTACGATAGACATAGTCCAAATAGATAAATGTATGATTAAACCAAGTGTGCAATTATGCGCTATCAACATCATAGACAGACAGATGGAAGACAGGTTGCCGCCATTAGCCCAAGATTGTTACTCTTTTGAAGCCAATTGTCAAGCAGAACCATCAAGGCTGATATCTCAGCTGGTTGAAAGATGTGTCACCTGTACCGAGCATGCACGAGGACAAGCTTCTGGCACCAAGTAAAGACAGAGAAGAAGAAATGGAGAGATTGCTCTCCTCCCTATCATAATTGAAAATTTTGCAACGATTGAGATTCCATCTTATTGTAAAACTGTATAAATACACCATAGAAAGAAAGAAAAAGGGTTGGACCTTTTTGTGTCGATTGTAATAGAGGTTTTACATTTTGAGAGTTAACATAAAGAAAATCTAAAGATTCTCAATTCCATCATGACTGTGTTATGAGTTTGTTTTCTTGTATCTCATATTTCGTTTCATTTCATATTCATAACTAATGAATACTTTGCTATAATTTAGTGCAACCTCTACTATAGTGAATGAATTTTGGTTTTCTATATTGTTTACTGTTTTTCCTTTGTACCAGCTATCAACAGGTATAATTCCAGTCAACACTTTCAGAATCCTATATATATTTTATGCTTCATCGGGTTATTCCTTTACATTTTTCTTCTTCTGTTTATACGTGAGATTCTCCCTTGATAGGAGTCTTACTCGATAGACAGCTAAATGTTTTCTCCCACCTCATACATTTTATTAAAATATAACTCAGTTACGGGAAAGAGCCTTTGATTTGCACCCCGTTTTATTCCTGAAACCGTAAACTCTCTTTTCTACGACCGAATTGAGACAACACTTAATTTCCCTTTGAAGTTTTCTTATTTTACTGTTCCTCCATGACTATCCCTGTACCAACTCAACCCAATATCGAACCCAGATTATCAAATCAAACGCACATTGCCTTAAACCTTTTCGATACCATTCTTAAAACAACCACTACCCAGGTTGAAATCGAACGTTCATGGGCAGCGATTGAACATGATATAAACATCCAGGAACAGTTGGAAGCTAGACAATGCCAACACATAAATCTTCCCTAGTTTCCCTTGCCGAAGGTTGACATTTCTCTCTTCTCTACCCTTTACCCACTTTCGGATGCCTAGACACTGTACTTATAAGCCTTAAGTACAGACTCTGGAACAACACTTGGTATACCTCACTACACTCAGAAAAGTACTCTCAAATATATAGGAGGATTGCATACTTATTTATGTCATATGATATTGATGATTAATCTGACTAATCTTGACGAGGTGTGTGTTCAAGCAACTCACATTGAGTCAAAATGAAAGAGTGTTCATGATGTTTCTTCAGCTGAGTCCGTCCAAGAAAAAGAAGGCAAGGAAAAACGGAAAATTAAACATGCAGCTACAATGAAGAAGGGTGATGAGAGACCTACATGCTCGCATTGTCAAAAGCAAGGGCATGAAGAGGCAAAGTTTTGGAAGCTACATCCTAAAATGAAACCAAAGTGGTTTAAGGATCGGAAGGGGAAGCATACAACCATGGTTATCATTGAGGACCTTGGATAAGATTCCGAGGATGAAACAAAGGTAACAATCGTAGGTGTGAAAGGTAAATATATTGTTGATAATGATTCAAAAATTGGTTCTTCATGTGCTTCTACTTCTAAAAATGATGACAATTCTAAGGATAGATAGAGGAATGCATTGTTTCATATAAGAGTGATTACAAAACAAACAAAGATTGACACACTCATAGATAGTGGATCTCAAACTAATCTTATTTCAGAAGAAGTAGTTAAGAAATTGGGATTAATAACAAAGACACACAAGAAACCTTATCCATTAGGTTGGGTATGCAAAGATAAAAGATTACAGGTAACACAACAATGTGATCTAAAGTTTGCAATTACATCTAAGTTTGTAGATGAGGTTGAATTTGATGTGGTCCCACTAGATATCTGTGGAATTGTGTTGGGTAGTCCATACTTATATGATCGAAAAGAGATCTTCTATCGAGAACATAATTAGTATCACTTGTTTAAATAAGGAATTGAGTACATAGTGCATTCACATTCATTCAAAAATGACAAATCTTTGGGCACTACACAACAATTTAAAAGGGTTATTAATGCAAGTCGGAATTTGGCACTTATGTCTATACAATGTAAGGAAGAAAAGAATCCTAAACATAAAAAGGAAGTGTCAAATCACTACAATGCACTTGTTTTGGTTGATAGTGTTTTCGATAAAAGTCAACATGGTATGGGTACAATCTCTTTCACATGTTCAATGTTTATATTTAGCTTATTACTCATCAGCAGTATGTGGTTGGGTCCGACAATGTTGAATGAAGATGTGATTAAGAATGTGATTGTTGTACTTAACAATGTCAATGCAGTGTTGATTGTTGTATTTCTGAGTTAGATGTACAGATTCTAGGAAGAATGGATAGGTGATACAGGACAAGTGGGGATGTCATGCCCTCACTTCATGTCTGAATGATTTCATACTTTTTGTGGTAAAAAAGCTTTCCAGTGGGAAGGTTTGATCCAGGTGGATCATCTCAAAATTTGATAGAGTTAAAGTATTTAAATGGAAAATTAAAGATTACCAAGTGGAAGAGCTCGTCAGCATCTTTCCAATGACATTCGTTCTAGAAAAAACGACCTCCAGGTGACAAAGATATGAGCAGTTGAAGTTTCGTCCAAGTTAGTGGAATATGGTTAAAAAAATGGTTAAAAAAGGGGGTTAAATAAGTTTTGGTTTGGATAAAAAGGGGTGGTCAAGGACCTATCCCTTGACCTTGCCAACACCGAGGCATCCCCTTGGTATTTTTATGTATTAAAAATCCTATGTAAAAAAAACCCAAAACTTAAACCAAATGCCAAAACATATATATAAAAACCCAAATCGTAAAACATATCATATAGTATTTCTTTGATACCAACTTGATCTGAAATTTTTACTTGATCTTTAACCATTACTTGCATGTGAATTTCTTAATTGTTAACCATATTTATGAGTGCAAAATTAAAGAAATTTCATCACACATAAACATGTAAGCATACTATCTAAGAACAAGAATTGATAATGGAGTTCACCAGACTTCCTGGCTACCTCTCTGGGCCACTTTCCAAATGGGAAGGCCAATAGATTAAGTATTCAAATGCTTACAAAGTGACTTTTGAGTTATGTCTGTCATATACAGTAACAGACTTCAACAACAATTGCAAGATGAAATTCTGATACTTTTAAGTATGAACATGGATACCTTTCCATGTATATGGAAGATTCTGTGAGCATTTTTCTGTCTGGATGCCTGAATGTAAAAACTGAAGCTGGATCTGGAATCCTTGCGAAAAATCAAGACTTTTGAGTATAAACTCGATATGTTTTTGAAACTGGACTCTGAATGCCCTTTTTGGCACTATTCCCAATCTGCCCCTGATTGTACAGTCCGTACTGCCTCGGGATGCATGCCAATTCTGTACCACCTCAAACTACATGCAAATACCACCTCGGTCTGTGTGCAAATGCACTTCAGTCACTGTGCAACATCACCTCGATCTGCATACCTGTCTCTGCCTGCATCAATGCTCCTTTTCCCCCTATGGATGCATGCAAATGCTTCATTCAAATGTAATAAACCCATGTTATATGTTATAAACCATACCCAACATATAATACTATAGCAAAGCGCACTATATAATGGGTATGCGCTAACCATAGTATTAAAACCTTGCAATATACCATATGGTAAAACATAGTGCGCCCATAATTTTTGTGTAAAACTATGTCATATATATGTGATACCACATATTATACCAAGTTGCACGCCAACTATAATGTATTAAACCTTATACTAAAACACAAATTGCGTGCATCCAATGTATAACAAATATATGTGTATAGAGGGGAAGCACGCAAGTTTGACCCCAAGACTTCCGTCGTCCCCAACAACTTTAACAACCAAAGCTACCAACGCGCCACCGCTTTGAGACATGGCAAAGGGTGGCATGCAAAACTTAAAAAGTGCCATTTTGAACGAGATTTAAGTGGGCACGTGGCCCATGGCCCATGCCCCCTCTTTGGGTTTTGATCTTATTTAATGGATCATTTACACGCATCCCGAGGGGGGAGGAAGGAGATTTGATGCAAGTAGAGACATGCACACAGATCGAGGTGATGATGCACAGTGATCGAAGTGAATTTTCACATAGGCCGAGGTGGTATTTGCACACAGTTTGAGGTGGTACAGAATTGGCATGCATTTCGAGGTAGTACAGACTATACAATCAGGGGCAGATTGGGAATAGTGCCAAAAAGAGCAGTCGAAGTCCAGTTTCAAAAACATATCGAGTTTATACTCAAAAGTCTCGATTTTTTGCAAGGATTCCAGATCCAGCTTCAGTTTCTTCATTCAGGCATCCAGACAGAAAAGTGCTCATAGAATCTTCCAGATACACAAAAAGGTATCCATGTTCATACTTAAAAGTCTCAGAATTTCATCTTCCAGCTGTTGTTGAAGTCTGTTACTGTATATGACAGACAGAACTCAAAATTCACTTTGTAAGCATTTGAATACTTAATCTATCGGCCTTCCCATTTGGAAAGTGGCCCAGAGAGGTAGCCAGGAAGTCTGGTGAACTATGTTACCAATTCTTGTTCTTAGATAGTATGCTTACATGTTTATGTGTGATGAAATTTCTTTAATTTTGCATTCATAAAGATGGTTAACAATTAAGAAATTCACATGCAAGTAATGGTTAAAGATCAAGTAAAAATTTCAGATCAACCATTCAGAAGAGACAAATGGTAGTTCGTGCTACATATCTTTCACTTATAGCTGGACAACTATATAAGCTAGGACCTGATGAGATATTGCATATATGTGTTATGGAGGAAGAGAGACCACTGATTCTGGTAGAAGCACATGAAGGCATCGGAGGAGGACATTATGTAGGAAAAAAAACAACGCAGAAGGTTCTTAGATCTGGCCTCTGCTAGCCCACTATACACAAAGATGCTAAGGAATACTACAAAGCCTGCGATGTATGCCAAACAGTGGGGAAACCTTCCAGAAGAGATGAGATGCCTTTAGCACCGCAGTTAACCTTACAGGCATTTGAGAATGGGCAATTGATTTTGTGGGACCTATCAACCCATCAAGAAAGCGCACAGGAGCTCGATACATCATCATTGTGACATAGTATTTGACCAGATGGGAAGAAGCAAGAGAAGTTAAGGACTGTAGTGCAACTACAACTGCACGGTTCATATTTGATGATATCATAACCAGATTTGGATGCTCGAAGATCCTTATGAGTGATCAAGGTACACATTTTATTAATAAAACTATTGAAGCCTTAACTTAAGAATTTGAGTTTCACCATCAGAAGAACACTCCTTACCATCCAAAAGTGAATGATACAATAGAATCCTTCAATAAGATTTTGGAGACAACACTGACGAATATTTGCAGTGTGAATGGGGATGATTGGGATTTGAGAGTATTGGCAGTGTTATGGGCCTATAGAAATACTTGCAAGAAGCTGACAACGTAGACTCCCTTTAATTTGGTTTATGGTCTAGAAGCAGTAGTACCTATGGAATATTTGGTTCGTAGCTTAAGAATTGGAGCATTCACATACATGGATGACACTGGCGTTTTACAAAATAGGCTCGCATAGTTGGTAGAACTAGAAGATGACATGTTTACTATAGGTTTTCATTAGAAAGTATAGAAGGAAAGAGAAAAGGCCTATCATGACAGATACATCAAGAAGAAATAATTTATGCAAGGAGATCTAGTATTGGTATATGACAACAAGTTCATAAATCTTCCAGGGAAGTTCAGGACACATTGGCTTGGGCCATATGAGCTGTCCTATGTTACTGAAGGAGGAGATGCGTAGTTGAATACTTTGAATAGAGAATGGAAGGAAGGTTTAATGAATGGGAGCTGGTTGAAATTGTATTATGACAACCAGTTGCCTCGCATCTCTCAGTAAAAGTAGAAGAAGAAGGGTCCAGGTACCAGGTGCAGTTGGACCTGGGTACCAGACACAGAAAATAAAGTCTACAAAAGGAAGGGAAGGACAGAGCAGGAAGCATAGGCTGCTCTGTGTAGTCTAAAGTCGAAGTGAAACAAAAGGTCCAGTCCTACAGTGACTCGGGACGAGTCACAGGTGAGTGTTGGGGGCCTGTTGGCACTTGGTTATGGTTTAAGGAAGAAAGAGAGGAAAAAGGAAGAGAAAAGACAAAGTACAAACTACGCGGAAGAAACATTGACTAAGAATGGGTCGAAGTGGCCAAAGAAGAAGAAAAGAAGGAGCGAAGTAAGGGAAAATGAGTCGTTGGACGAGAATATCGAGGAGAATAGATCAACAAGGAAGATGAATCGTGGACAACGCAACAAGTGGAAAAAGTCACCAACAGAAGATTTGGAGCATCTCGCGGGAAAGAAGGAAAGATAGGCTATGAAAGCCCTAAAAATGCGGGTCAAAGTGGGCCTAGTGTTTTAGACACCTAGGGTTTTGGTACTTAGGGTTTTGACAACTAGGTTTTAGCCTAAGGTTGTCTGAGAGTCATTGTAATGTATAAATAAAGATTGAGAAGAGTGAGGAAAGGTTCGTTCAAGGTTGGTCATTATTATTGATATTGAGAGATTACTGGTGTTCGAGAAAGAAGTGTTGGGTGTGAGATCATTCTTGTATTGTAAGATCTTCAACTGAGTGCAAAGATCAACCCTACAATTGGGTGCGTAGGAAGGGGATATAGAGAATGGAGAGAGAGAGATCTATAAGCTAAGTTTGAAGATAGAACTGTATGTTTTCACATAATATATCAAGAAACATAGTTCTGTGGATGTATCCCTAGGGAGAGGGTGAACTACGTAAATATTGTAGTCTTTGTGGATTGATGTTGTGTTCTTTGCATTCTGGTATATTGTCATTGCATTATTGTGTTAGATCTGAGGTATAACTTGCGAAGTAGGTTTAATCTTGGTAAATAATATCTAGTTGTTGTGTGCTATTTTTTTGGATCCACTTTGCATTTCCCCTGGTTGTAGACATCTATGTATTGCAACCCCCTATTGCTACTTTGGGTGAGACTGCATCTGCTTCGCAGGTGTTGTCAAAAGGGCCAGTAGTTAGGGATTGTTGGTTCTCTTTTAGTGTTGAACCCTAGGTCTGACCCTGTGCCAACACCATGATAAAAATTGACATAAATATTCAAGGAACTCTAGAATCAAATCTGAGATTAAAAGTGATTTCAAGTTTAATCATTGCTACTCAAAATTTTGTTGAGAATAACATAAAGAAAAGAATGTCGCTCATTTTAGATTTATTGGACTTGGAGAAAATATTTTCCACTCTTAGTCTTAGAATTCAAAATACTAAAGAATATTTGAATGTAAACTTGAAGAATGATGAAGGATTCTTCATAGATGGAGATTCCATGTTTGTAGAAAAAGTCTCGGCAATGATGGACCATAGAAGAAAACATGAAGATTTTCCCTCCCAGATCTATTTGAAACAATTAAAGGCATGTTGGATTGAAAGAATCAATACATTAAAGGGGTTGCTAAATCAATTAAAAGACTATAATGGAAAATGACTGAGGCATACTCAAATATTATTGGTTTGGATATTGCGGGCTCCACTATTGAGGTTTATGATCCAAATTTAATCTCAAATTAAATGATCATGAACATAGAACAATTTGAAGAGAAAGTTGAAAATTTGAAGAAATCATCGGCTGAAAAATTTGATAGTATGGTTGAGTATACTTATGATGGCATTAATAATGGGATTTTTGAGTACAAAAATAAAAATGAAGACATTGAAATATATTTCAAAATTTATCAATTGACCATAGGGAATTTTAGAGTGAACTGTTAAGTATCAAAGTAAAGAAAGAAGTAACCATTTCCCCATTAAGGGAATATATTCAATAATGGTTAAACAATTCTATAACCAAGATTGTTGAATTTCCAATGGAAGCAGTTACAACCGGACACATAAACGCAACAGGAAAATATATAAAAGGTGCATCAACAAGCAAATGAACGAGAGATATGCCATCACAGTAAGTCCATACTGATTACATACCTTCTTCCTTATCATATTTCATACAGTTATATTTATTCTTTAATTGGAAAAGTGTAACCCCGAATTCTGATAACTTCCTCCTTAGCTTCTTTCCAGATCATGTTGGTTGTGCTCCACTCCATGTCCTTATCTTCATCATATTTCTTGTAAATATTTCTTATGGTCCATGGGAGCCCCAATCCCAGTGCATTAATGGATAAATGCATTTAAATTTCAAGTATTGTAACATACATTATTATTTTTTAGAAATCCCAGAGAACTAAGTCGAGATCGGTTTTGATTGTATTTTATAACTCTGAGTTTTGAGTATAGAATATTTGAAGTTGATCTATCAAAACCTTCTTTTGAGATTAATAAGTAGTACTCTTTCAAATTTCTCTTGTGCCATTGGACCATTTCTTCTATTTGAATGTGATCATAATTTTTTATTAAACTATGATGGATGTGAGGATTTTATTACTTTCTGTATTGTGTGGTGTTTGAGGTTCCTGGTCCACTTCTTAGGAATTCTTCTTACATATAATTTATTTTTCAGTATTTTTAATGTTATTGAGCCTTAAAGAGTTGGATTCATTCATTTGACAATAGCCCATATTATTTTGGATATAAAATATTCAAAGAAAATAATAATACAAAGAGAAGTACCACCCCTTTAAAAATGCACCAGGATTCATACCCTCATTAGGTTGTCGTTTCGGTCTTGACATATTCAAATGTCAATATTTTTGGCGACCATATTGGGTAGCCATTTATTTTCAAGATATTTAAGTCCCTGCTTCAGAACAATTCAGGAAACAAAGTCTCCATGGTTTAAGGTTTCAAAAAGAAGATTCAAGAAAATTGTTTCTTGTTCTAAATGCATGTGGATTAGAAAAATATTATTGAAATATGTTGCAATGACCTCAAAAATAAACAAGAAGCACATAATATTCAGGAGAATGAACTCCCTGGAAACTCCATTGGAAATACTCAAAAATATCAAGAAGATGTATATTATGATTCCTATGAATAATTTATCTCATATCATGATGCTCCTTTACCTTCTTCACCAAGACCATCAATGGTTTCAAGAGATGAAGTAAAATAAACAGGTTCCCAAAGAAGAAGGCAACTACAAAGAGGCCCTTTAAATTTTTCAGAAGAAAATTTATAGTTTCCTAATATTCCTATGGAATTTTTTTCTATATTCTTTGGAAATACTTTGGAAGATGCAGAGCAACATTTGTATATATTCAATTTTGCATGTCAAATTTTTAATCTTACTAAAGACAATATTATATGTTGAATATTTTTACAAACTCTTCATGGGAATGCTCTTGAATGGTCCCATTCACTGCCACCTGGTACCATTACCAGTTGGGACACATTAGAATATTTATTTGTTGAAAATTTTTCCCATCCACCCTATCCCATATGGACGCAAGATAACGAAGTGACTAATTTTTAAGAAGAATCTAATCAAAGATTGGATGAATTTTATGAGTCAAGTCATATTGCTGAAAATAAATATGAAAATTATAATTTGCACGAAGAAAATTCCAACCTCTCATACACTCCATATGAATATCTTTCAAGTAACAAGTTTGAAAATTAAAATGAGGAGCCTCCACCAAATGTACAAGAAACTTTCATCCAACATACTAATGTAGAAAATGTTGTAACAAATGGTGAAGAATGATGAGAAAGATTTCCATTACATGAAGGAAGAGTCTTTTCAAGACATTGTTGATGAATCAAGAACCTTGGAAGTGATTGGAGATAAGGAGAAAGATGAATGTATTCTAGGATTGGAAACTCCTCATCTAATCAAAGACAATAGTATTCTTGAGCAACCAAGAATTGATTTTGTTAAGCCCTAATATTGGCTCATTACCCCTTAATTGGGGCATATTATATTAGTAATTTTATTTTATTTATGTCAGCTTTAGGCCATTAGTTGTAATTATACCTCCTAGTCTCCTATATTTACCAAGGAGACATTTTCATTTTGAATCATCTTGTACTTGAACATTTAAGTGGGGTAAAAGGAGGTTGCCCCCTCGAAGAGGCTTATTATCTAAAATTATATATTTTTCAAGGCGTTGATTACTTTTCCTGAGGTTTTTCTATGCTATATTCATATTTGGTTCTTCACATATGGTATCAGAGCTCAAGGTCTTGGGGTTTCGCTGCTACATCTGAGACACCTTGGAATTTTCGCTATAACTTTTTTTCTACAATGTTTCAGAAGGAACGGATTGAAGAATATTTATTAGAAAAATCAAGGTACGTTGGGTTCAACATTCAGCTCATGATTCCTTATACTTTCGTAGATATAGCCTTTACAAGATAGGGTTCTGGAATCATCCTGAACTGAGTCATTGCAGAATGTTCTCTATAAAAATGTTTCTATAACATTTCAGACCCTGAAATCTGGAGGATATTTACATAAATTAGTAAGGTATCTTTGGTAAAACATTAAGCTTCTGGGTCATCTCAAATTTGTAGATACACCATGTGTAATATAGGGTATCTGACTAGTCCTATTGACTAGTCTCAATAAGGTGTTCCGGGTAAAACAATCATAACTTCTTCCTAGAGTATCCAAATTGAGTGGGACTAGTTTCATTGGATTGTCGATAGTCTATATTATTTCCGGTGCGAGTTTCAAAATTTTATATCAATTATTTTGTGTGGGTAACGCTATACAAGTGAGATCTCATGGAAAGGCCAAAAATCGTCAAGTTGTGGGGAAGTTATCGTAAATTCCACTTGGCACATCCAATTTTGATCAAAACTATGGCATTGCAGAGAAGAAATATCATAGAACTACATAAAATAAAGTTTCATACCCAGAAGGGCCAAAACTTGGGAGATACAACAAAATAAATATTGTCTAGCAGAACCATCTCAAAATCAAGGTTCAAAAGTGATACTTGGCCAACATGCCACCAAAAAAGGGAACTTCTAAACCAAATAAGCCTCTAGAAAATACTACTTGGACTCTTGATGAAGGTGAAGAAATGTGTAGGGACATAAATGAACTACAAAAGAAGATGGATTCAATGGAAGCTATGTTGGATACTAAGATGGATGGTTTAAAAAGGGAGATCATGGAAGTATTGAAAAATTTCGAAACAGAGAAGACACCTGAAACTGAAAATGTATCCAATGAAATTCATGATGAGGACACAAGGAAGGTGAATCAAGAATGGAGAAACTCCAATTTTGGTTTGAATACCAACCACGTTCCTAAGATTGATATGAGGAAGTTTGATGGAAATGACCCAATCACATGGATACTTCAGATGGAGCAATTCTTTGATATCCATAATGTGCCACATACACAAAAGGTACAAATTGATTCGTTATATTTAGAACCTAATCAATTTGTATGGTATCAATGGATTTGTTCTCGTAAATCACTCGTCACTTGGACAATTTTCACGGAAGAAATGATAGCACACTATGAGGATACAAGGAACAATAACTTCGTTAGCCAATTGATAAATCTCAAGCAAAAGGGTTTAGTTACCGAGCACATTGAGAACTTCCAAAGATTGAATATAAAGGTAACCGATATTCTAGATCAGCACTTGATTGATGTATTCATAGGAACTTTAAAGGATAACATTCAACATGAGGTTTTCCTTTGGGAACCCAAAGCATTGGAGAATGCATTTAAGGTGGAAAGAAATGTTGAAAGTAAAAATATGGATATGGATACTAGAAGGACCAATCCTAACATATATAGAGAGAACAATGTTGCTTCCTCTAAAACACCTCAACCTACAAGGTTGACACCTCAACAATTGGAGGAAAGAAAAGAAAAAGTTTTATGCTTTAATTGTAACAAGTACAATAAGGGACATAAGTGTGGTGAGAATAAATTATTCTACATAGATTGTCAAGAGGAAGAAGAAGAAGAAGAACAAGAACCATCTCAAGATGAAAACATAGAAGCAATTTCATCTGAAGAGTTGACTCCCATGATATCGTGTAATGCATTGGCTGGAATTAACACTCCTCAAACCCTAAATATCGAAGCATACATAAAAATAAAAAGGTAATAGTCCTAATTGATTTTGTTAGTACTCATAATTTCATTCACTATAAATTATCCAAATATCTCAATTGCTTTGTATATCTAGTGCCAGAGTTTCAAGTAATGATTGTGGATGGAGGAACTATCAATTGCTTAGGAAAATGCAATAAGATCAATCTTACTATTGGGGAATATATAATGAATAGTCCAATGATTTCTATACCCATGGGTGGTGTAGATATTGTACTAGGAATCCAATGGTTACAATCATTAGGAACAATGGCTTTTAATGATCAATAACTTTTCATGAAATTTTCATTGGAAGGAAAATAAATTGAGTTAAGAGGTATCACAGGGAAACCTGGTAAGGTGATAAGCTCTAACAACATGACAAAATTATTGAAAAAGGGGCATCAAGGCGTTATTGCACAACTATGCTCACTAGATGTTCAAACATCTAAGCCATCTATTCCTCAAGATCTCCAAAGGATCATTGATAAGCATTCCAAAGTATTTGAAGATATTTCCAAAGGTCTTCCATCCACTCGAAATCATGATCATGAAATTCACCTAATTCCTGGGAGTGTTCCTCCTAACATCAGGCCATACAGATACCCTTATGCCCAGAAGAGTGAAATTGAGTGCATGGTTGAAGAAATGTTAGAGGCTGACATTATTAGACCTAGCCAAATTTCTTACTCTACACCAGTGGTAATGGTATTCAAGAAAGATAACTCATGGTGTATGTGTCCAAAATATAGAGAGCTCAACAAGATCACTATTAAAGATAAGTTTCCCATTCCCGTCATTGATGAATTTTTAGATGAACTACATGGATCAATCTATTTCAAAAAATTGGATCTTCGTTCAAGGTATCATCAGATCAGAATGAACGAAGAAGATATCCCAAAAACAACATTCCGAACTCATGAAGGCCATTATGAATTTTTGGTCATGCCTTTTGGCCTTACAAATGCACCTTCCACATTCCAAG
>ML777527.1:1131137-1143429 GCA_009831015.1 Picea engelmannii | reverse complement strand
TTGTACTTGAACATTTAAGTGGGGTAAAAGGAGGTTGCCCCCTCGAAGAGGCTTATTATCTGAAATTATCTCTTTTTCAAGGCATTGAGTACTTTTTCTGAGGTTTTTCTATGCTATATTGATATTTGGTTCTTAACAGATTTCATCGAATCATGCTTCCAAAGCATTGTTGGTGAAGCAATGCAATCACATTTTGAGTGAAGCTAGTTAAATTTTTCTCCACTACAAATTAAGAGTGAGCCTGACTCATTGGTACAAGTTACAATATGTTCCAAAGTTATAGATTTCATTCCAAAAATCAGATCAATGATTCAATGGCTCCATTGGAAATATACCTATACATGAAAGTGTTTCTTTCCTTCAAGTAAGGTAGGGTAGGTAGACCTTGTATGTATATAGTTTTCTTATTTAGTTCAAGTTTTGCACAATAAGGTGGTTTCTATATGGAAATAATCTTTGAAGATAACTCCATGAAAGAAGAAAAATTGCAAGAAATTATTTTGAAGCTGATTCCATATCCCAATAGAGAAGGAAGTTGGTTTTCATATTTTGGGTTCCTAGTTACCCACAAGGGGTCAATATCCCATAGTTGGAGCCAATTGTTGACCAAAATTGGTGATCTATATTTTTAGAGGTTTTGGATAGTCAAATATTATTAATGTTGGATTTATCACTGAGAGACACACCTGCATGATGGTGGGGTTCACACAAGGAGGCCATTCAGGACTAGTATCAGTGTAAGCGACTGATGCACATAATATTTGGTAGGAGTCAGCAGGATAGACCCTTACAAAAGTATGATGGAAGAGGCAACCCAAGACATCATATAAAATATTGTTTCACTAACTGGAGATTGGTACCACCAGGGGAATGGATGCATTACTTTATTCACACCTTAGGAGGGATACCAAGTAACTGGTACAAGGAACATGAACTGCATAGCGAAACTATGAGTTAGGGTGCAGTGAAAAATTACTTTACTAAGACTTTTTCATTTGAATGTGAAAATCCATGGGTGGATCTGGAATTATAGAGGATGAAAAGGAATATATTTGAAGACTATGGGGCATATGCAATGATAGTAGATAGATATTTTAGAAAAGAAACACTCGAACAATTAATTTACTGTTATAAGGTCACAGAGGATGAGGAAGTAGAAGACAACCCACATGACATACATAGAGTAGAAGGGGAAGGAGAAAGAGGTTTGGAAGGATGTTTGTTACAATCAGAAGAGTTCACGTCACCAATGGAGATTAAAAAGGTCAATATTGGGACCAAAGAAAAGCCAAAGATAATTAACATTGGAGATTACTGGGATAGTGAGACAATGGGAAAAATAGCTGAATTTATGCGCGAGTACAATGACTTATTCTCAGCCACATTTTCATCTATGAAAGGGGTAGGAGGAGAAATTGGAGAGATGAAGATACCCCTCATACCAGATGCAATACCAATGAGACAGAGACCATACATATTAAACCCCATCTATAAGAAGTAGGTTAAGGAAGAACTTGAAAGAATGTCAGAATCATGAAACATAGAGCATGTGGAAGAATCAGAGTGGATTGGTCCAATGGCGGTCCAGGAAAAGAAGACTAGAGGGATTAGGATATGTGTAGACCTAAAAAAGTTAAATGATGCATGCTTGCATGATCCTTTTCCTACTCCATTTACAGATAAATTTTTAGAGAATGTGGGAGGAGAAGAAGTCTACTCCTTCACAAATGGATTTTTAGGATACCATCAGATTAGAATTGCTTTGGAGGATAGGTACAAAACCACATTTTCAATAGAGTGGGGGTCATATCAGTACACAGTAATTCCATTTGGATTAAAGAATGCACCAACAATATTTTCCAGAGTAGTAGTAGATGCATTCAAAGATTTTATACATAAGTTTTTAGAGGTGTATCTGGATGATTGGACAATATTCAGTTTATTAAAGGACCATGTAGAAATTTTGAGGTTAATGTTAGAGATATGTAGACAATGCCAGATTTCCCTGAACATTAAGAAATGTATATTGAGTACACCATTTGGAATCCTACTTGGACACATTGTATGCAAATAGGGCTTGATAGTAGACCCTGCAAATATTGTTTTTATTGTCAATTTACCACCACCAAAGTCAGTTCACTAGTTGAGAGAAACATTGGTCCAAACATGGTACTATAGGAAATTCATAAAGGGCTATGCAAAGATTAATGTTCCCATGGAGAAATTACTAAAGAAAGACATCAAGTTTCAATAGAATGAGTAATGCCAAGAAAGCTTGGACATATTGAAGGAGAATATGGTGACAACACCAATTTTTATTTTTCTAGATTGGACAAAGGAATTTCATGTGCATGTACATGCTTCATCCATTCCACTTGGAGAAATTTTAGCACAAATAGGTGAAGGAGACATCGATCACCGAATATCTTTTGCTAGTAGAAAAGTGACAGAGTCTGAACAAAACTATAATACTACAGAAAGGGAAGGCCTGGAAATGGTATATGCCTTACATAAGTTCAGATATTAGTTATTGGGTAAACATTTTAAGATGTTTACAGATCATTTTGCCTTGAAGTACTTAGTCAACAAGCCAGTGTTGGGGGGTAGGATCTGTAGATGGTTGTTATTGTTTCAAGAATTTGATTTTGAGATCATAGTAAAACTAGGGAAGATGAATGAAGGACCATATCATCTGTCAATAATTACTAATGGAGAGGATCCAAAGAACTTGGAGGAGAATTTTCCTGATGCTAATTTATTATCTTTTTATATTGTTGATGATTATTTTGCTGACATTGTTGGATTTTTTAGCACAGGAATGGCTCCCAAGGAATTTATTGTCGCACAAAAAAAAAATGTTGGTAGTGCACACTGTAGACTATCAGTTGATTGTAGGTCATTTATACAAGCTAGGTGTAGATGGAGTTATGAGAAGATGTCTTATGGAGCATGAATGCTCCATGGTGCTATAAGAAGCACATGAAGGGATAGTTGGAGGGAATTATGCAGGAAATCCTAAATCAAAGAACGTGTTGCGTGTAGGATTATGGTGGCCTACAGTAAATAAGTACACGAAGGAATATTGTCAGACCTATGATGTGTTAAGCCCTAATATTGGCTCATTACCCCTTAATTGGGGCATATTATATTAGTAATTCTATTTTATTTATGTCAACTTTAGGCCATTAGTTGTAATTATACTTCATAGTCTCTTATATATACCAAGGAGACATTTTCATTTGGAATACTCTTGTACTTGAATATTTAAGTGGGGTAAAAGGAGGTTGCCCCCTCGAAGAGGCTTATTATCTGAAATTAACTCTTTTTCAAGGCATTGATTACTTTTTCTGAGGTTTTTATATGCTATATTGATATTTGGTTCTTAACATATGGTATCAAAGCTCAAGGTCTTGGGGTTTCGCTACTACATCTGAGACACCTTGGAATTTTCACTATAATTTTTTTTCTACAATGTTTCAAAAGGAAAGAATTGGATGATATTTAGTAGATAGATCAAGGTACATTGGGTTCAAAATTTATCTCCTAAGGCCTTATACTTTCGGAGCTACATCCTATACAAGATAGGGTTCTGGAATCATTCTGAATTGAGTCATTGCGGAAGTTTTGCTATAAAAAATTTTATGTAATGTTTCAGACCCCTAATTATGGATTCTATTCATAGAAATTAGTAAGGTATCCATGGTAAAATGTTCAGCATCTGGGTCATATTAAATTTGTATATACACCCTGTGTAAGATAGGGTATCTGACTAGTCCTATTGACTAGTCTCAAAAAGTTGTTTCAGGTAAAACAATCATAACTTCTTCCTAGAGTATCCAAATTGAGTGGGACTAGTTTCATTGGATTGTGGAGAGTCTGTAGTATTTATGGTGTGAGTTCTATAATTTTATATTAATTATTTTGTGCAGGGCACACTATACAAGTTAGATCTCCTTGAAAGGCCAAAAATCGACAAGTTGTGGGGAAGTTACCGTAAATTCCACTTGGAACATCCAATTTTGATCAGACTTGTGGAATTGCAGAGAAGAAATATCAGATAAATACAAAAAATAAAGTTTCATACCCATAAGGGCCGAAACTTGGGAGATACAACAGAAGAAATATTATCTAGCAGAACCACCTCAAAATCAACGTTCAAAAGTAATACTTGGCCAACATGCCACTCAGAAAGGGAACTTGTACACCAAATAAGCCTCCAGACAATCCTACTTGGACTCTTGATGAAGGTGAAGAAATGTGTAGGGACATAAATGATTAACAAAAGAATATAGTAACAGAATATGAACTACAAGAGATGATGGAGGGTTTAAAAGGGGAGATCATGGAAGTATTGAAAAATTTTGTAACAGAGAAGACAACAGAAAGTGAAAATGCATCCCATGAAATTCATGATGAGGACACAAGGAAGGTGAATCAAGAATGGAGAAAATCCAACTTTGGTTTGAAGACCAACCACGTTCCTAAGATTCATATGAGGAAGTTTGATGGAAAGGACCCAATCACATGGATACTTCAGATGGAGCAATTCTTTGATCTCCATAATGTGCTACATACACACAAGGTACAAATTGTTTCTTTATATTTAGAACCTAATCAATTTGTATGGTATCGATGGATTTGTTCTCGCAAATCACTTGTCACTTGGACAATTTTTATGGAATAAATGATAGCACACTATGAGGATACAAGGAGCAATACCTTCTTTAGCCAATTGATAAATCTCAAGAAAAAGGGTTTAGTTACTGAGCACATTGAAAACTTCCGAAGATTGAATATAAAGGTAACTGATATTCCAGATAAGCACTTGATTGATGTATTCATAGGAACTTTAAAGGATAACATTTAACATGAGGTTCGCCTTTGGGAACCCAAATCATTGGAGAATGCATTTAAGGTGGCAAGAAATGTTGAAAGTAAAAATATGGCTATGGCTACTAGAAGGACCAATCCTAACATCTATAGAGAGAACAATGCTCCATCTTCTAAAACACCTCAACCTAAAATGTTGAAACCTCAACAATTGGAGGAAAGAAAAGAAAAAGGTTTATGCTTTAATTGTGACAACAAGTACAGTAAGGGACATAAGTGTGGTGAGAAGAAATTATTCTACGTAGATTGTGAAGAGGAAGAAGAACAAGAACAAGAACCATCTTAAGATGAAAACGTAGAAGCAATTTCGTCTGAAGAGTTGACTCCCATGATATCGTGTAATGCATTGGCTAGAATTAGCACTCCTCAAACCCTCAATATCGAAGGATACATAAAAAATAAAAAGGTAATAGTCGTAATTGATTCTGACAGTGCTCATAATTTCATTCATTATAAATTAGCCAAAGCTCTCAATTTCTTTGTATATCTAGTGCCAGAGTTTCAAGTAATGATTGTAGATGGAGGAACTATCAATTGCTCAGGAAAATTCAATAAGATCTATCTTACTATGGGGGAATATGTAATGAATAGTCCAATGATTTCTATACCCATGGGTGGCGCAGATGTTGTACTAGGAATCCAATGGTTACAATCATTAGGAACAATGGCTTTTAATTTTCAAGAACTTTTCATGAAATTTTCATTGGAAGGAAAAGAAATTAAGTTAAGAGGTATCACAGGGAAACCTGGTAAAGGTGATAAGCTCTAATGGCATGAAAAAATTATTGAAAAAGGGGCATCAAGTTATTTCACAACTATGCTCACTAGATGTTAAAAAATCTAAGCCATCTATTCGTCAAGATCTCGAAAGGATCATTGATAAGAATTCCAAAGTATTTGAAGATATTCCCAAAGGTCTTCCACCCACTCGAAATCATGATCATTAAATTCACCTAATTCCTAGGAGTGTTCCTCTTAACATCAGGCCATACAGATACCCTTATTCCCAGAAGAGTGAAATTGAGCGCATGGTTAAAGAAATGTTAGAGGATGACATTATTAGACCTAGACAAAGTTCTTACTCTACCCCAGTGGTAATGGTATTCAAGAAAGATATATCATGGTGTATGTGTTTAGATTATAGGGAGCTCAACAAGATCACTATTAAAGATAAGTTTTCCATTCTCGTCATTGATGAATTGTTAGATGAACTACATGGAGAAATCTATTTCACAAAATTGGATCTTCGTTCAGTGTATCATCAGATCAAAATCAAGGAAGAAGATATCCCCCAAAAAACATTCTGAACTCATGAAAGCCATTATGAATTTTTGGTTATGCCTTTTGGCCTTACAAATGCACCTTCCACATTCGAAGGGTTGATGAATTCCATTTTCAAGCCCTTCCTTCAAAAATTTGTGTTAGTATTTTTTGATGATATACTAATCTATAGCAAGTCTTGGGAGGATCATGTGTGACATGTTGACAAGGTGCTACAACTACTAAAGGAGAAACAACTATATGCCAAACCATCCAAATGCTTCTTTGGAGTAAAGGAGGTAGAGTATTTGGGTCATATTGTATCTCATGAAGGTTTCAAGGTAGACCCTAACAATATTAAGGCCATTATGGACTGACCAATTCCCAAAACATTGAAGAATCTTAGAGCATTTTTGGGTTTGACAGGTTACTACTGCAAGTTTGTTCGGAGCTATGGAAGAATAGCAGGACCTTTAACAACACTAACTAAGAAGGATGCATTTTTATGGACTCCAGAGGCAAATAAAACTTTTGAACAACTTAAAGAGGTGATGTGTAAAGCTCTTGTCTTGATGTTAGGGTCCTAACCTGCACATAGGTAGAGATACATATTCATTTGTAATAAATGTCAATATTAATAAGGCCTTTCAATAAAATAGAATAAGGCGGATGTAAGAAGTCCTAATAGAAGCTTCTTCTTCTAGAAGGATATTCCTCTAGATGCTTCTCTTGATAGACATATTTAGTATAAATAAGGGTGGAGGATATGAAAAACCTAGATTGGAGATTATTGTAACAGAGCGCTGCTCGATTGGAGGTTGCCCCCTCAAAGAGGTCCGTGAACATTTCTTTTTGAATCAAAGTGTTATTTATGTTGTTGTTCTTATATCATTTATGTGTTATTGTGGAGATTATGCTGGTTATATTACTGTTACTTTTCCATTTCTAGCATTTTATTTCTGTTCTACATACTTTTTATATCTGGTACATTACAAGTGGTATAAGAGCACTTTCCTTGGCAGAAATTGTGGGAATTTTTTTTCCAGGGTAGAGACATATTTTGACGTCTTTAAGCCACAAAGATCTGTTGTTACGTGCATAAAACCGTTGTTGAGGGATTCATACATGCAGGAAATACAAGTGTCTCTTAAGCACACATTTGTTGGCCACCCTTGTAACCCCTATTGGTACCCCTTCAAGTGGTAGAACATCATACAAAACCTGTGTATGGATCGACCTAGATTTTTTGAAGTCCTCTTTAGATAAACTGATCGGTCGCCTGACTGCTATAGTGCCACCAAGAACAACACTCGGGAAGACACTCTCTACTACCTGGGTAGTCGGGTAGTATGACTAAGGGTACGTGGTCTATCCTCCTTAGTTAGTGCCCTGAGATATTGGGCCGAGTACTACTGTTGGACCTCACACGTATATCAGAGAGCTATAGAACAGGGAAAACCCTTGTCTGTAGAACCCTTGAATACCTAACCCTTGGGGGACAGTAACATAAGAAAATTAACACAGATAGGATCTCTTGTATCACAACTATGTTCAGGTTCCTAAGTAAATACACATTTCTTTCTGGTTAAACATCTTGGGATTTCATCACTGTAGTATTCTTCAGACTGGAGTATAACTCCGCAGGTGTTTAAAAAAAAAAAAAAAAACTGGAAATTTTTTCACCATTATTTGAGATCTATTCCATTGGATTCATCTCTTCACCCTTATTCCATTCATCCATATCATTTTCTGGAAAACAATTTTGACCCTGCCTGCCCCTTTTCAATTCACCCATCCTCATGGCCCATACCCATAGCTAATACCTAGAGTCTCACTTCAACACCTTGCAATCTAGTTTCCTCAAGACCCAAAAAGAAGTGAAACAACTCAGTGCTACCGTTTCCTCCATGGATACATCCATCAATACAACCATAAATACATATGTGCAGTCCTCAATGGAGGAAGTCAAACAAGAACTGACCACCCAGCTTAAAACTATCTTTGCATCACTCTGCACCAAACTGAAGATCCCTACAAATGACACTTTCCCTGGCGCACCGCCAAAGACTGAAGGAGAACATTCCTCCCATTCCCATACCTTTCAACACCATCACTTTCAATGCGACCTACACCTTCCACGGGTGGATGTGACCAAGTTTGATGGTTCGGACCCCACTGGTTGGGTCACCCAAATGGAACATTATTTCTCTTTATATGGCATTACAAATGACTTGGCCAAACTCCAGTATGGTGTTCTCCATTTAAATCAAGAACGCTGGAAATGGTGTCAATGGAGAAAAACTTCCCGTCAAGGATATATTGCTTGGACCCAATTTTTGACTGAGCTTTATGAAATCTTTGACGACACCAACCATTTGGGCCGTTTGACAAAATTGAAACAATTTGGAATAGTAGAAGACTTCATAGCTGCATTTGAGCACCTGGCTTTTCAAACAGAGGGCATGAATGATGCTTTTTTCGAGAATTTTTTATAAGTGGCCTCAAGGAGGAGATTCTGGCCCATGTCCTCATGAATCGACCTTCATGTTGGGTGGAGGCTACTAAAAAAGATAAAGAAGCACAACAAGTGTTTCCCTCTCAAAACCGTAAACCTTCCTTTATCCCTCACCCTAAACCTGTAAACCCCATTACTCCCTCCTCCCAATATCCGTCCATATCGCCACCCCTTTTCACAAAAAAATGAAATTGAGAAAATGGTCCAGGAAATCCTTACTATAGGTGTTATCCATCCTAGTATGATCCCTTACTCTTCTCCGATCGTCATGGTCCTGAAGAAAGAAGGTTAATGGAGAATGTGTCTTGACTTCTGTGCCCTCAACAAACTGACCATTAAAGACAAATTTCCCATTCCTGTCATTGATGACCTCTTAGATGAATTGAGTGGCACCCACTTCTTTACTAAACTTGGTCTTCGCTCGAGCTATCACCAGATACGTATGAAAGATGAAGAAATTCCCAAGATGGCCTTTCGCACTCATGAGGGCCACTATGAGTTTTTGGTCATGCCCTTTTGCTTGTGTAACGCCCTCTCCACCTTCCAAAGCCTCATGAATCATGTCTTCCGTCCTTTTCTCTATCAGTTTGTCTTAGTTTTCTTTGATGATATCCTCATCTATATAAAAACCTTGACAGACCATCTTACCGATGTGGATCGTTTTTTCCATCTCCTCTCTCAGCACCAACTTTTCCTGAAACAATCTAAATGTGCCTTTGGTGCCTTAGAAGTAGAATACTTGGGTCATCTAGTTGGCAAGGATGGTGTCAGGGTGGATCCAACAAAGATTGTAGATATGCAATACTAGACCCAACCAAAGATTCTCAAAATCTTGCGTGGATTTTTGGGATTATCAGGGTATTATCGTAAGTTTGTTAAGAATTATGAGAAGATTGTAGAACCTCTCACTACTCTCCTCAAAAAGAACTCTTTCACTTGGACTCCATTCACTGCTCAAGCTTTCCAAACCTTGAATATGGCCATGTGCACCACTCTGGTTTTGGCCCTTCTTGATTTCACAAAGACCTTTGTGTTGGAATGTGATTCCTCAAGGAAAGGAATTGACACGGTCCTTATGCAAGAGGGTCGACCTTTGGCCTTCACCAGCAAGCAACTATCTGAATGGAATCTGAGAAAACCCATCTATGAAAAGGAAATGTTGTCTATCCTGCATGTCGTTGATCTGTGGCACCCTTATCTCTTGGGGAAACGTTTCCAAATTAAGACAAACCATCAAAGCCTCAAGTACTTTTTGGAACAATGAATTTCCTCCCCGGAGAAACAAAAATGGGTGACTAAACTCTTTGGATATGATAATGAGATAATTTACAAGACAGGAAAAGATAATGTGGTGGCGGATGCACTGTCCCAAAAATATGAAGATGAAGGATCCCTTTTTTCTCTTTCCTTCGTTGTACCAGATTGGCTCCAAGCTGTTCGCCAGGAATGCCTACAAGATCCCAAAAGTTCACATCTGATCCAACAATTGCAGACCAATGCTCCAGCTTCCCCAGGGTACTCTTGGCTCCAGCATGAGCTTTGATACAAAGGTTGTTTGTATTTAAGTAAAAAATCAAAGCTTAAATCCACGGTACTTTTTGAGTTTCATGATACACCCACAGCGGGGCACTCTGGGTTCACCAAAACCTATGACAGGGTCAAACACTCTTTTTATGGGATGGTATGAAAGAGGACATCCATAATTTGTTTGCTGAATGTGATGTGTGTCAATGAAACAAGGGAGAAATAGTCAAATCTCCGAGCACACTACAACCGCTTCCGATCCCACCTGCTACATGGAAGGATATCTCTATGGACTTTATTACCGGCTTACCCAAATCGGGAAATAAATCAGTCATAATGGTGGTTGTGGATCACCTTTCCAAGTATGCTCATTTCTGTTCTCCTCAACACCCATTTACTACATTCACGGTGGCTCAAATTTTCATGGACCAGGTCTTCCAGCTTCATGGCATGTCGCACTCTATTTTTTCTGATTGAGACCCAAATTTCACAAGCAATTTTTGGCAAGAACTGTTCAAGATTCAGGGCACCTAGTTGCATCTTACCACAACTTATCATCCCTAGACTGATGGTCAAACGGAAGTTTTCAACAAGTGTTTGGAAACATATCTGAGGTGTTTTTCCTCTGAAAATTAAAATCAGTGGGTTCAATCGTTACCCCTAGTTGAATGGTGGTACAACACTTCCTACCATACAACTACATGCATGACTCCTTTTGAAGCAGTATATAGACATAAGCCACCTTTAGTTCTATCATACTTACCAGGTACATCGAAGGTCCAGGCGGTTGACCAAACACTTACAATTCGAGAGGATATTCTTCGTACCCTCAAAGAGAACTTGGTCATGTCACAGAATCACATGAAGCAAAAAGCAGATCAAGGTCCCTCTGAACATCAATTTGCAGAAGGGGATCAGGTGTTTCTACGACTGCAACCATAGAAGCAAACTTCCATTAAGGCCGAGCATTGTCAGAAGATAGCACCCAAATTTTATGGTCCTTATACCATTCTCAAGCGTGTGGGACAAGTCACCTATTAGTTAGCTCTGCCCAGTCATTCGAAGCTACATATTGTTTTTCATGTTTCATGCTTAAAGAAGGTAATTGGAACTCAGTGCCAAATTCAAACCAGCCTTCCCGAGTTAGTTGAAGAGGATCCATTTGGCTACAGCCAGAAGCATTTTTGGACCAGCATGAGGATCGCTTGCATCAGAGAACCATCAAGGAAGTGCTTGTCAAGTGGAAAGATACAACTCCAGCAGATGCCACTTGGGAACCAACTACCATTCTACAACAGTTTCCACATCTCAAGCCTTGAGGACAAGGTTGTTTTTAAGGGGGCGGACATGTTAGGGTCCTAACCCGCACATAGGTAGAGGAATATATTCGGATGTAATAAAGGTCAATATTAATAAGGCCTTTCAATAAAATAGAATAAGGCGGATGTAAGAAGACCTAATAGAAGCTTTCACTTCTATAAGGATCTTCCTCTAGTTGCTTCTCTTGATAGACATATTTAGTATAAATAAGGGTCGAGGGTATGAAAACCCTATCTTGGAGATTATTGTAACAGAGAGCTACTCAACTGGAGGTTGCCCCCTCGAAGAGGCCCATGAACATTTATTTTTGAATCAAAGTGTTATTTCTATTGCTGTTCTTATATCATTTCTATGTTATTGGGGAGATTATGTTGGTTATATTACTGTTATTCTGCCATTTCTAGCATTTTATTTCTATTATGCATACTTTTTATATCTGGTACATTACACTTGACCACTCCAGACTTCACAAAAACCTTTATTGTGGAATGTGATGCCTCGAGAAATGGAATTGGTGTTGTCCTAATGCAAGAAGGAAGGCCCTTGGCTTTTGAAAGTCGACCACTCAAGGGAAAGGACTTACACAAACCCATTTATGAGAAGGAAATGATGGCAATACTACATGCATTGAAGAAATGGTATCCTTACCTAATAGGTAGGCACTTCAAGGTCAAAATAGATCATGATAGTCTTAAATACTTCTTGGAACAAAGAATATCTTCAGAAGAACAACAAAAATGGGTAACCAAGATATTGGGTTATGATTTTGAAATCGTCTATAAA
>ML777527.1:1108217-1129919 GCA_009831015.1 Picea engelmannii | reverse complement strand
AGATCCATTTCAGAGTATCTCATTAAATGGAGGAAACTACTGGCTGAAGATTCCACTTGGGAAGATGAGTCTTTTATACAGAAGCATCCAGAGTTACTCAAGCGTTGCAGACAACACTTGTCTCAATGGGAGGGGCATGTTAAGCCCTAATATTAACTCATTACCTATGTTAGTGTCAGAAGTCACTCCTGGATTGCAACAGGAGCAGATCTTAACACCCAACAGTTTTATGTCACAATTTGTTTGTAGAGGGTGATCAACTGGAAGAAAACTCAAGACGATATCATTCTAATTCTGAAACTAGGCTGGACATGCACAGGTAGGTAAGGTCTAAGTCAAACTTTAGACAGTGAGTTGTAGTAAGGGTGAGTAGGAGGAAGGTTTCTGTGTGGAAAAGCTTAGGGCTGCTATGGGCATTGAGCTCTTAACAGTCTGTAGAGGAAAAACTTGAACACAAGAACCTCTTACGCTCAAATAGAGGCAACACTGGAGAATATAACGGTGTTACAATGAATATTTTATCTTAACATAGTCACATCAATTCACATGAATCATTCGATCGTGAAATCTCTCAGTAAGAGATGAAGCTAGATAAAACAAGGAATCTCCCTATCATAAAACAAGAAATATCACATACAGATACATAGCCAGAGAACTAGAGTGTCTATTAAAACTTTACAATCAGGAGCTCTGCTCTACCAATGATATCTTACAAAAATGGAAAAAACACCTACATATGCTCAAACAAAACCATAGTAGGGAAAATGAGACACTGCAATAAAAACCTTGCGTCTACATGTCTTTTGTCAGTCTACGAATGTGGAATTTGGATGGTCGTGTGCTTATGACAGACGCAATCGGGCTCCTGACTGTCATGCAGACGAATCGACGTGCTTTTAGTCCTTTTTCGGACTTTCCATTTATGGTGGAGATGATGTCTAACCACCTCCAACAACTTCAATAAATGCCTTCTTGGGATCAGGAAAGGCCCTGGTCAACTATGCCCTTTGAGACATGGAGGTCTTCTCATGGTGCCACCTGGATCAGTTGAATGGTCCAATGGATGAAGCATGGAGGATCTGGCATGTGTGGTGAGGAGGTCAAAGTTGCCAATACTATGAAGGTGAGATGAGGGGGGTGTTTATGTGGAGATAAACGAACGCAGGGGACAACGGATGGTGGAAGGTACTGAGGTGGAGGTGACTAGCGGAGAGAGACACATGGCAGGAGGTGAGAGGATGATGAGTTGAGGAAGGGCCATGTGGGTGGACGTGGTATAATATGTGGGCTTTGGGGTGAGAGAGTCATACAGGAGGCGACATGACAGGCAGGGGGGCCCCACACTAATTAACACATCATTCCGGACCCCCTGCCTTTCACTAAAGTTAGAATGACAAAAGGGTCTGGAATGGTTTGAGATCTGTTGATTTGGGCACCTCGATCTCGATCGTCGGAGAAGTGTGCACCTGATTCTGGACCCCCCCCCCCTCGTTAAAGGTAGAATGTCAGAGGGGGTCTGGAATTGCTTGTGATCCATCGATCTCGGCACCTCGATCTCGACCGTCGGAGAGGTGCACGCCCGATTACAGACCCCCCCCCTCCCGTTAAAGGCAGATCGACAGGGGGGCTCCGGAATGAATCCTCAGCCATAGATCCAAGTGGGCAGATCGTGGCCATCTGAAGCTACCCACTCATTAACACGATGCGCCCAACCTCTAAACTTTGGAAAAATGGGTTTTCAGTATTTCTTTCTTCGCCCAAGGGGACGCTTCTATAAGGAGAGTACACCCTACATGATTATGTTCTAACATTAGGCTCCATGGGGGACGACATGCCCCCTGCAGGATGCTGAGGACTCTTTTGTAGCTTTAGTGCCTTGTTGTTGGGTTATGGAGTCATTATTTAAAACTTAAAGATAAAAAGACAAACAATATTTACAATTGCAGAAGAGCCATGTGTGGCTCAAGAGAAAATTTTCTTCAGGAAATGTCCATTCACAACACCATTGAAAACTTCTTGATCCTTCAAATCTTGCAACCTGTAAGTATTATTTGAAAATACTTCAAAGATTTTAAAGGGCCCGATCCACAGGGCTCCAAATTTGTCGTGATTTCCCTTGTCTTGTTTAGGAGCATCCCATTTCTGTACTAGGTCTCCTATATGGAATTCTTCCTTCTTGGCCCTTTTATCAAAAACCTGCTTGATCTTTTGCTGATAGTCCTGAATTCTGTTCATTACCTACTCTCTGGCCTGTTGAACTTCCACTAGTTGATGAATTCTTCTGATCATATCATTCGACTCTTCTTGATAATCCTGGAAGAACTTTGCTACAGGAATGGCTAGCTGAGAAGGAAAAACAACCTCTGCTCCATAGACTAATTGGAAAGGAGAGATGCCTATAGATCTCTTTGTGGTCATTCGATTGGCCCGTAGAGCGAACTTTAACTTTGAATTCTAGGCCCTTTTGTTGTCTTCCAATAGTCTTTTGATGATCCTTATCAGGCTTTTGTTGGAGGACTCTGCTAAACCATTTCCCTGGGGATAGTATGGGGTGGAGTGAATCAGTTTGATCCAGAATTGTTCACAGAACTTGGCTAACGGCTCAACCTTGAAAGAGGTTGCGTTATCAGTAACAATCTTTCTTGGGCAGCCGAATCTTGTGATGAGGTCTTCCAGGAATCCAATGATTACCTTATGGGAAGCACTCCTGGTGGGGATAGCTTCAATCCACTTAGTAAAGAATTCTGTGGTAGTTAGGATCCATCTATGTTTCCCACTGAAAGCAGGGTGGATTTCTCCAATAAAATCCAAGCCCCATTGTTGGAAAGGTCATGAAACAACTATAGGCTTTAAAGGCATAGATTTGAGTTGTTGCTTTTTCAAAAATATTTGGCATTGGATACAGGCTCTAACCTTCCTGCAGATGTCAGCGAATACAGTGGGCCAATAGTACCCAACCCTAAGGATTTTGTGGTCTTCCAAAAATGGTGCCCTCCGCACAGGCTGCTATGAAATTCAACCATGATCCTATCAGCCTCTTGTGCATTCATACATTTTAAAAGCAACCCCAGGGGGTCTTTCCAGTATAAAATTTGATCGACAAGGTAGTATCTGATTGCTTTGAACTTCAGAGCTCTTTCCTTGTTTCTTTGTAGGCCATCTGGAGGCTACAAATCTTGCAGAAAATATATGACATCCTTATACCAAGGACATCGAGCCAACAGGGGTTTTGCTTGAGGGTCTACATCAGACAACTGATTCTACTGATTTTATGAACATGCATTAATGAAATCTACCCCCAAAGCTTTGCAATTTGCTTCAGCCAATAACTTGGCTAAGCCTTGACTTTTGATCAATTTGGTAGGCCTTATTTCCAAGTCAAACTCCAGGATCTTGGCTATCCATTTACTCCTCCTCCTGTCTATGTCGGGTTGTACAAGGATGTCCTTCAAAGAGGCTGAAGGAACGTATGTGGTCACCTTTGAGTGTAAGACATAGACTCTGAAATCTTTGAGAGATTTCACTAAGGCATAGACCTATCTCTCCATGATTTCATACCTTATTTCTGCATCTCTTAATTCTTTACTGAAGAAGGCAATGGGTTGTTCTCGCCCCTTCTCAATTTCCTGCAATAAGACCATTGCTACTATATCAAAAGAAGAAAAAGAAAAAATTAGGAAGGGTTTGGAATAGTCAGGACTGATCAGCACAGGTGCCTCAGTCAGTGCCCTTTTTATTCGGACAAAATATTCCCTGGGTTCAGCTATCCACTTCACTTCATTTCCCTTTCTAAGCATGGCGGTGATGTGTTTCACCAGTTCAAAAAAATTTGAGACGAACCTCCTCAGAAAGTTAATATTTCCTAAAAAGGCCTGGAGTTCTTTTTTAGACCTGGGAAGTGACAGGGTCGGAATTGCCTCCACTCTACTGGGATCAATTCTTACTCCTTCTGCTGATACTATATGGCCTAAAAACTTACCCTCCATCATAGCAAACAAAGATTTCTTGGGATTTAGGGAAAGACCAAACCTCCGACATTTCGAGAAAACTTTCCTTAAGAGATAGCAGTTCTTTTTATCAGACCTGGAGAAGACTGTGATGTCATCCAGGTAGATCAACACAAACTGGTCTTTCTCCCCGATGAAGGCTATGTCCATGGTTCGCTAAAATGTTTCTCCTGTATTCATTAGTCCAAATGGAATTTTGGCATACATGAATGTGCCCCAAGGAGTGGTGAAGGTTGTCTTTTCCCTGTCCTTAGGCATGACCGATATCTGATTATAGCCAGAAAACCCATCGATCATGGATATCTTTGATGCACTAGTTACCCTCTGCAATATGTGTTCCATCTTAGGTAGGGGGTAATTGTCCTTTCTTGAGCTTTTGTTCAGATTTCTAAAGTCGATGCAAAGCCTGATTTCACCACTTTTCTTCCTCACCGGGACCAAATTGGCCACTCATTCGGAATATCTCAAGGGGACAATGATTTGGGCCTCTAACAACTTCTTCACTTCTTTCTCCATGAGAAGCAGCAACATAGGATTTATCTGTCTTAGATTTTGCCTAAATGGCCTAGCCCCTTCCTTCAGCTTGGTCTTGTGTTCAATGACGGATGTGTCATACGTCTTGAGGTCTTCATAAGTCCATGCAAACACATCAACAAATTCTCTTAATAACTTCGTATATTTAGCCCTCTATTCTCTAGTCAAACTGCTCGACAACTTGAAAAACTTAGGCTCCTCCTGTGTGCCAATGTTGCACTCAACTGTGTTAGCATCTTCCTCTGAAATCTTACCCTTTATTGCCACATCATTCCCATAGAACAATATTTCTAAAGGGATTAGTCCCCTTAGAATGTTATTTCTAGGCAGCTGAATAATCTGGTGATTAGCAATTTTATTTAAAAACACCTTAGGGTGAAGATCACCCTCGAGGTCAGGATCCTGATCAATGTGCAACGAAGAAAATTCATCGACAAACTGGAGAAATCTTTTGATTTCAAGATCATCTTCAAATACCTTCCAATGCTTGACATTGTCTGGTACAACGGGCCTATATCTTATCTCAACATCATATTTGACTATAGGTGGCAGAGGGATCCTGAACCGGCTAGCTGAGACAGCTAAAAAATTAGCCAAAGCATTTTATTCCCTCAGAATAAAATAGATGTTGAAAGCTGAGAAGAAATTGTCAATCAAGTCCCGTACCTCTTCCCTATAAGCTTTGAGTCGAGGATGCTTAGTCTGGTAAGCGTTTTTAACTTGCTGGATAATCAAATCGACATCTCCAAACACTGCTACTTCCTCAATTCCCATTTCTTTTGCAGCCCTTAAACCTAGAACAAGAGCTTCATATTTTGCCACATTATTAGTTGCTTCAAACTCAAGCTTGTATGACAGGGATATGGTTTCCTGACAAGGCGACACAAAGACCACTCCAGCGCCAACGCCTTCGCTAGAAGTGGCTCCGTCAAAAAACATTTTCCAGACAGAGGTGGTTGGGGGAGGTGCCCCGTGATCAACTAAGGGTTTCTTTCTGATTTGGAAAGGGACTTCAGGATCATCAGTGAGCTATAACAAACTAGATCCCAAATCAGTGTCTAGGGCAAAGATAGGGTGATTGGTAGGTTTTTTCTCATTGCTAACAATGTAGGCGAGCTGGTCTTCTCTATACAGCCTCTTGTGTTCCCCTCCAAATAATGGAATAGTAGAATATGTGAGGTCCATCTGTAATGTTCCTCCAAGATTTTTAATCCAAGATCTTGACAGCAGCATGCCGAACTTGGGAGGAACATCGGCCAGTACAATGTCCATGACCACACTCTTCATTGGTAGCTGAAATAGAGAGACCGCCAAGTCTTTGATGACTCCAAGGCATTGAACCCTCCTTGAATCGAAAGAGTACAAATCATGATAAGTCTTTGTCACTTCCAGTCCCAATTCTTCAATTACTATTTTGGGCATAAGGTTATGGGAAGCCCCTGAATCCATGAGGCAGTTATGCAACACTTTATCATGTATGTTCAAGGATGTGTAGAAAGGAGGGGATGAATCATCTATATCTTCTACCATGGGACCTAGGAAAACTGTTGGCTTTTCATCTTGGAGATTTATGGAGTCTGAGGAAGGCTGGGGGTGGTTAGATTGTAGCAGCTTGGAGAGGGACCTTTTAAAGTCTTCATTTTTAACCAGTTCGGAGAGGGGTATATGAATTCTAATATTCTGAATCTCATGCTCAAAACTAAAGGAGGAGAGAGACTTAGGGGCTTCCCTTACCTCTGAGACAGGTTCCTTGGCTGCTAGTGAAGCGTTCTGAGTTTTCTTCTCTTTAGTAGTTATTTCTACAGCTTTAGCAGGCCTTTCCGCTATAAGGGGCTAGTCCTGGCTATCACAATTCCCTTCTTTCTTTTTTGACCTGAGATTGTATCTGTTAGGAGTGTTGATGGCCTTTTCCCCTTTACTCAACTCATTGATTTGAGTGTTGATGAGGAATTCTTCATATGCAGATTGAGTCAAATGGGGAAAAGGGGAGGTGTCCTCGATGCAGTGGATTGCAGGGTCGAGTTCATCCATTTCCTCCCCTTCCTCATGAGAAAATAGGCTATTCTAGAGAGGGGTCTGAATCCTTTGATCCTCCCTATCTCTGCTTCTTTTTTCATTTGGCAAAGTCTGTGACATATTGCTACCAAGCCTCCTGAAACCTCTATTATCAGTATTCTAGGGACTTCTGTACGTAGGCTTCCTTTCTAACTCCCATCTCTCCATCCTATCCGAAAGGGATTTTAGTACTTTAGTTACTTCATTCGTCTGAAGGGGAAGGGGAGAGGAATGGGATGGGGAGGCCTTTGTTCTTTTCCTGGGTACGTCCCTGTTAGCCTCATTCCTGAGTCGATCAACTACTAATATGTTGGACTCTACTTCCACAGTTGCTTCCTTCATATGAGCTAGAGTGGTGGCTCTCTTTTCCCTCAGCAGGAGGTAGAAATCGGGCTCAAAAGCGCTGGCATAAGTGATATTTGGAGAGGCTTCGGAGGAATTTATCTTGGTGGGGATCTTCTTGTACATTTTATCAAATATTTTGGAGAAGTCAGAGACAGACTCTCCCTTTCTCTTCAAAGACCCAAACTCAGTCACGTAATACATGAAGTCTTTTTTGTCTCCCCGTTGTCCCAAAAAGACACTATCCAAAGATTCAATTCCATCAATAGATCCAGGAGGCAGGGCCCTAAACCATTTTATAGCCTCGCCTTCAAGACTAAGGATGGAAATCCTCATCCATACATCTATATGCATGATGACATGATCATCTATAAAAACGTAGAAGGCTTCAAGGTGTTCTTTTGCAACTACGTCCCCTTCGCCCGTAAACTTGGGCAACTACTTGAGGTAGCCATCTGCTAGAAGGGCATTGAGGGGCTGAGGTAACACAAGGGGAGAGTACCTAGTGGCTATTATAGCCTCCATTCTAGTCATGAGGGGATTTTCTCCTACCATGGGAATATTAGGTGGAGGAGAACTTGGAGGAGAAGGAGCTCGAAAAGAGGATACTGGGAATGAGCTTCTAGGTGGAATGGGAAACAATGGGCAATTTAGGGAGAAGGCTAATAGGCTTATGTTAGCAGATGCTTCTCTTTGTGCAGAAGCGGCAACAGTAACAAGAGGAGGAGTGGTAAAATATTCTATGGTCCTAGGTCTACGCCAAGGTACAGCTTCATGGGAGAGGGGAGTGACAAGGATTTCTCCCTCCAATCCCAGATCAGGAGGGGAAAACTCAGCAAGAACACTCCCGAAATTCAAGAAACGGGAAACTTCAGAAAAATGTTTGCTAGGAAATGAGGAGGAGAAAATGGAGTTTCTACAGAAGGAGATGGCATATTACCTAGTTTTGCGGCAGGAGATTCTCCTTCAGAGGCCTTTCCTTTTCTGAGAATCACCTCTAGGTCAACTTCTGGTGTAGCTAGAGGCAGTTGTGGATGGGACCACGTGTGTCTACCTTTGAAATCCACAATTAATACGTTAGGTTTGCCAAAGTGGAGTTGTCACAATGGAGTCGCCAGGTGCATAGTAGCAATCTTCAAAGGCTCTGATACCTGATGCACTTTCAGAATCAGAGGCTCAATGTCGTTCAATCTCGGGGAAAATTTTCAACTTCATCCCCAGCAATGGTGCCAGAAATTTTAGCGTTAGAAGTCACTCCTGGATTGCAGTAGGAGCAAGGCCTAACGCCCATCAGTTTTATGTCACGATTTGTTTGTAGAGGGTGATCAATTGGAAGAAAACTCAAGACGATATCATTCTAATTCCAAAAATAGACTGGACATGCACAGGTAGGTAAGGTCTAAGTCAAACTTCAGACAATGAGTTGTAGTAAGGGTGAGTAAGAGGAAGGTTTCTGTGTGGAAAAGTTGGGGGCTGCTATGGGCATTGAGCTCTTAACAGTCTGTAGAAGAAAAACTTGAACGCAAGAACCTCTTACGCGCAAATAGAGGCAATATTGGAGAATATAATGGTGTTACAATGAATCTTTTATCTTAACACAGTCACATAAATTCACACGAATCATTCGATCATGAACTCTCTCGGTAAGAGATGAAGCTAGATGAAATAAGGAAGTTGTCTGTCATAAAAAAAGAAATATCACATACAGATACATAACCAGAGAAATAGAGTGTCTATTAAAACTTTACACTCGAGAGCTTTGCTATACCACTGATATCTTACAAAAATGGCGAAAGCGCCTACATATACTCAAACAAAACCATAGCATCAAAAATGAGACACTGCAATAAAAACCTTGTGTCTGCATGTCTTCTGTCAATCTGCGAATGTGGACTCTCGATGGTCGTACGCTTATGACAGACGCAATCGGGATCCTGACTGTCCTGCAGACAAATTGACATGCTTTTAGTCCTTTTCTGGACTTTCCATTTATGATGGAGACAATATCTAATGACCTCGAACAACTTCAATAACTGCCTTCTTGGGATCGGGAACGACCCTAGTCAACTCTTCCCTTTGAGACGTGGAGGTCTTCTCATGGTGCCACCTGGATCAGCTGAATGGTACAATGGATGAAGAGTGGAGGATCAGGCATGCGTGGCGAGGAGGTCGAAGGCACCAATACTGTGAAGGTGAGATGAGGGGAGTGCTTATGTGGAGATAGACGAAGGAAGGGGACAATGAATGGTGGAAGGTGCTGAGGTGGAGGTGACTGGGGAGAGAGACACATGGCAGGAGGTGAGAGGCCGATGAGATGAGGAAGGGCCATGTGGGTGGATGTGGTAGAATACGTGGGCTCTGGGGTGAGAGAGTGGTACAGGAGGTGGCACGACAGGCAGGGGGGCCCCACACTAATTAACACATAATTTCGGACCCCCCCTCCCTTTCACTAAAGTCAGAATGACAAAAGGGTATGGAATGGCTTGAGAGCCATTGATTTGGGCACCTTGATATCGACCGTTGGAGAGCTGCGCAACCGATTTTAGGACCCCCCCCCCTCTCGTTAAAGGAAGAATGTCGGAGGGGGTCTGGAATCGCTTGTGAGTCATCGATCTCGGCACCTCGATCTCGTCCGTCGGAGAGGTGAGCGCTCGATTCCGAACCCCCCCCCCCTCCCGTTAAAGACAAATTGGTGGGGGGGCTCCAGAATGAATCCTCAACCATAGATCTGAGCGGGCGGATCATGGCCATCCAAAGCTACCCACTCATTAACATGATGCACCCAACCTCTAAACTTTGGAAAAATGGGTTTTCAGTATTTTTTTCTTCACCCAAGGGGACGCTTCTATCAAGAGAGTACCCCCTACATGATTATGTGCTAACAACCTATTTTATTTATGTCAGCTTTAGGCCATTAGTTGTAATTATACCTCCTAGTCTCCTATATATACCAAGGAAACATTTTCATTTGGAATCATCTTGTGCTTGAACATTTAAGTGGGGTAAAAGGAGGTTGCCCCCTCAAAGAGCCTTATTATCTAAAATTATCTCTTTTTCAAGGCATTGATTAATTTTTCTGAGGTTTTTCTATGCTATATTGATATTTGGTTCTTAACATGATATTTGTCATAGGGTGGGGAAAGCATCCAGAAGGGATGAAATTCCAGTTATGCCCCAAGTAACTTTACATTTATTTGATAAATGGGTTGTGGATTTCATTGGATCCATTAATCCACCAACAAGGAGATCGAGAGCTAGATACATCATCACTGCAACAAAATACTTAACCAGGTGGGAAGAAGCATCCTCAGTAAAGGAGTGCAACGCATAAATGACAACGTGGTTTCTATTTGAGAATGTGCGACTAGATTTGGATGTCCTAGAATTTTGTTAAGTGATCAGAGAACTCATTTTATTAACAGTACAATCAAATCTATGACAGAAGAATTCGAGATACATCATTAGAAGAGCACACCTTACCATCCCTAGGAAAATGGTACAGTGGAACCATTTAAAACGATTCTAGAGAATGCATTGACAAAGATTTGCAATGTCAATAGGGATGATTGGGACTTGAAGGTATCATCAATACTATGGGATTAAAGGACTACATGCAATAAGTTGATGTGACATACACCATTCAGACTGGTGTATGGGAAGGAAGCAGTGGTTCCATTGGATTATTTAATACCTAGTCCACGCATTGCAACAATCACCAACATGGTAGAAGAAGGTGTTGCGCAGGAAAGATTGGATCAGTTGATAGAGCTGGAAGAAGACATAATTTTAGCAGGCTTTCACCAGGAAGTACAGAAAGCAAGGGACAAATATTGGCATGATAGGCACATAAAGAAGAAAATTTTCAAGGAAGCATATCTAGTTCTCCTCTATGATAGTAGGTATTTACAACACCCTGGAAAGTTCAATATGCACTGGTTAGGGCCTTATCAAGTAGAGGCTATCATAAATGGAGGTGTTGTGTAACTAAATGATCTTGGACGAAGGAATTTCAGAGGATTAGTGAATGGTAGTCAACTGAAATTATATCAAGATAGTCAACCTAACAACCTAAGTTAAAAACATAAATGGAATTTATGATTGTATATATTGTATATAGTAGATGTTAGAAGAAAAAGACAAAAATCTATAAAAAGAGGAAATGTAACAAAATTACAAAAAGATAGGATAACATTAGAGGTTTTGATATAATAGAATTGTTAGAATTAACAAGTGTGCAACAGAAAAACTAGTGTTCAAGACACTGAGTGCAGGAAAATAGGTGACATACACAAAAAGTGGAGCGTGCAGGAAAAAAGTGAAAAAGTGAAAATTGTTAGTGCGGAACAGTTGTCATTCCATCGTCCTGCTATAAAAGTCTAAAAGGTATGGAAATAAGGTCATTTTTGCTTTTTCTCTAAGGATAAGAATGAAGAGTGAAGTCTAAGTGTGAAAGAGTGAGAATTCGTGAGAGCCATTAGAGATTTAGAGATCAAGAACTTGAATTTCACCAGGATGTCGCCACCATGCATTGGAGCGTCAAGCAGGGCTGGGCGGAACATGAGAAGTAGTGATTGGGGGATAGGAACATGAAAAAAGGGGATGCCCACAGTCATGGATGTGGACGCGGTCCACACACCATAGTATGAGTTGACCACCATGCATGTGGAGGAGGAACAAATTCTAGCACAGAAGGCTGGGTAGCCGGAGGAGGATGCAGAAAGGACAAAATCTAACGCATCCATAGGAAAAGGGACACAATAGGGAGAACATGCCACCGAGTCAATGCAATAGGGCCTAGATCTAGAACCAGAGCATGAAACAAAGAAAGAGGTCATACTAGAGGTTAGGGTATTGTCCCCAGAAGGGAAAAATAAGGTGCGAGCAGAGAGCAGTGCACAAGGTGTACAACACACAGGAGGACTTGGACATAGTGATGCCAAAAACACCCAAGGGAGTGAAGGTCGATGAAGAAATGGTGGGAGGATTTAATGCCCTTAAATACTCCGACCATGACGTGGTGGATGCAGTGAAATTCCTAGACTTGGTGCCACATAACTATTTGGAGAACAGGGGAGAAGGTCCATCAGGCACACCATTGTTGGAGCCTGCATAATGGATCATGGGTTTTTACAACACAGGATTCATGAATTATCTGGTCATACCGCACTTTGGGTGCGGTAAACAAATCAATGGATGTGTAAAGAAACTCCTAGCAAGGGTGCATGGAGGAATTATTTGGATGGATAGGCTAGTTCCTATCAATGTCAACTTAATTGCAACAACAACAGGTCTACCCATGGATGGGGAGAAGCCAGAGAAATATTTATAGGAAAAAACGAAGGAGAAATCCATATCGGATGAAATAACGGAGAAGTATGGTGTAGAGAGAGAGGCAACAGGGGAATGAAGATCAGTGACATCAATGATCCTGTGACATGATTTGCAAAAAGGTTTTTAGGTTGCATATTAATGCGCAAATGTAGAAAATAGGAGGTACCAATGGGAGTGGTAGTATCTACAATGCAGTTCACGATGGGGAGCTCTATGAGCTAGGCCCCTTATTTACTAAACTCCTTTATATAATATTGCAAGGACACACAAAATTAGGGCTCTGAATTGCACTACTCATGGTTACTCATCCTCATTGCATTGGTGGGATGGTAAGAACCCACATACAGTATGTTCCTGCCAAGGACATGAAAGTGTGGCTCAATGTGCTACACGTCCCTTCGAAGTAAAACAGATCCTAAGGTAAAGAAAATCAACAATGACATATTCACGCTGCATTTAATGGAGATCCATAACAGGTTGACAGACACATTGAATATCTCCCCAAAAACTATCCAAGAGTTTGGATAGATAGCTGATTTCCAAGAATCGCGCCATAGTATATGGCTACAGGCGAAGAGGGATCCATCCAAGCAGTGGTTGCAGCTGGATTAATGCATGACAACATAGGACATCCAAATGGAGGCCTAGAAGTAGTCTGAAGAGTGGAAAGTGTCAGGAGAAAAAACTAAGACGCAGGATAGTACAGTCACTGCACAGTAGATAGACACAAATGGTCCAAGCAATAAAAATAAGACAACAACATGTATAGTGGGGGAAAGCATCCCAATTCAAAAGAAAAAAAGGACACAAAAGAAATCATAGCGTGGTCCTACACAGGGTCCACCGTGCGTAGAGCAGGCACCAAGAGGAGTGACAGAACATGTGCACGCAAAAGAAGCATAGACGAAGGTACAAGAGATAGCCATGGAAGAAGAAGTTGGGAAGTATACATGCATGGACACACAAATTCTAGAGGCATATTAGCCATCATATTACCAAAGAAAAAGGACAGGTGAGCGAGAAAGTGGCTCCAGGAAGAAGGAAAAGGCCCACATAAAACCAATGGAAGCCTCACTAACAACATATGATGTGGAGCTAATAGCCACAATAGTTGAAGATATATTGTTAGAGGTATGGGAAAATGCGGAGAATCAAAGGGCTTCAATTCTGGAAAAAGTACAAGACGTAAAAACTACGTTGGAGTAGTTGAGGATCAGGGCAGAGAAGAAACAAAAGGAGAAACTAGTTCCCACTAGAGAAGGAGTACCTCTCAGAGAGAAAGTAAAATTCATGGCATAGGGAAGTGTTGATTTTATCATAACACTGGAGATTTCTTTTATCGATGAAGAAACATCACAGAATCCCTTGAAGGACATCAAGACATTGGACTTGGTGTTGCCCAAGATTCCAACAAAGGCGTTGTATAAACTACAGTTTAGCGTCGCATAGAAGATTCATTCCAAAGAAAGGTCTGATGCAATGAATTTACAGATAGCATAGGAGGAAAATTTTATATTAAAGGAATTGATCGAACAAGAAGGGAAGGATAAAAATATGGTGCAACAAAAAGTGGAGGATATGGAGAAAAAAATAAGTGCAGTATTTCAAGCCATCCCGACAATGCAGAATTGGAGGGAGCATCTTCTAAAGAGAAGATGAATAACATAGTGTAGTTTGTTAGGGTCCTAACCTGCACATAGGTAGAGCAATATATTCAGATGTAATAAAGGTCGATATTAATAAGGCCTTTCAATAAAATAGATTAAGGCGGATGTAAGAAGACCTAATAGAAGCTTCTGCTTCTAGAAGGATCTTCCTCTAGATGCTTCTCTTGATAGACATATTTAGTACAAATAAGGGTCAAGGGTATGAAAACCCTAGATTGGAGATTATTGTAACAGAGCGTTGCTCGACTGGAGGTTGCCCCCTCAAAGAGGCCTTTGAACATTGCATTATGAATCAAAGTGTTATTATTGTTGTTGTTTTTATATAATTTATGTGTTATTGTGGAGATTATGCTGGTTATATTACTGTTATTCTGCCATTTCTAGCATTTTATTTCTGTTTTGCATACTTTTTAAATCTGGTATATTACAAGTGGTATCAGAGAACTTTTTTTGGCAGAAATTGTGGGAATTTGTTTTTCAAGGTAGAGAGTCAGAGACATATTCCGACGTCTTTAAGCCACAGAGATCTGTTGTTATGCACATAAACCCATGGTTGAGGGATTCATACACGCAGGAAATACAAGTGGTTCTTAAGCGGACATCTGTTGGCCACCCTTGTAACCCCTTTTGGTACCCCTTTGAGTGGTAGTGCATCAGACATCACTTGTGTACGGATCAACCTAGATTTCTTGAAGACCTATTTCGATAAACCGATCGGTCGCCTGACTGCTATAGTGCCACCAAGAACAACACTCGGGAAGATACTCTCTAGTACCTGGGTAGTCGGGTAGTACGGATAAGGCTACGGTCTATGCTCCTTAGTTAGTGCCCTGAGATATTGGGCTGAGTACTACTGTTGGACCCTGCACGTATATCAGAGAGCTATAGAACAGGGAAAACCATTGAATACCTAACCCTTGGAGAACAAAAACATCAACATATTAACACATACAGGATCTATTGCTACGCAACTATGTTCAAGTTTCCAATTAAACACCCATTTCTTTCTGGTTAAGCATTTGGGGATTTCATCACTACAGTATTCTTCAGACCGGAGTATAACTCCGCAGTTGTAAAAAAAATAAAATTATTTCATAAATGTTTTCACCATTATTTGAAATCTATTCCATTGGATTCATCTCTTCACCCTTATTGCATTCATCCATATCATTTTTCGAAAAAAAAAATTGACCCTGCTCGCCCCTTTTCAGTTCACCCATCCTCATGGCCCATACTCGTAGCCAAGAACTAGAGTCTCGCTTCAACACCTTGCAATCTAGTTTCCTCGAGACCCAAAAAGAAGTGAAACAACTTAGTGCTACTATTGCCTCCCTCGATACATCCATCAATACAACCATAAATACATCCATGCAGTCCTCAATGGAAGAAGTCAAACAAGAACTAACCACCCAGCTTGATTTGTCTTTGCATCACTCTGCACCAAACTGAAGATCCCTACAGATGACCCTTTCCCTGACACACCTCCAAAGATTGAAGGAGAACATTCCTCCCATTCCCATACCTTTCAGCCCCATCATTTTCAATGTGACCTATGCCTTCCATGGGTGGATGTAACCAAATTTGATGGGTCAGACCCCACTGGTCGGGTCACCCAAATGGAACATTATTTCTCTTTATACGATATTACAGATGACTTGGCCAAACTCCGGTATGGTGTTCTCCATCTAGATCAAGAACGTTGTAAATGGTGTCAATGGAGAAAAACTTCCTGTCAAGGGTATATTGCTTGGACCCAATTTGTGAATGAGCTTTATGGATGCTTTGACACTGACACCAACCATTTGGGCCATTTGACAAAATTGAAACAATTAGGAACAATCGAAGACTTCATAGCTGCATTTGAGCACCTGAATTTTCGAACAGAGGGCATGACTGACGCTTTCTTTCAAGAGTGTTTTATCAATGGTCTCAAGGAGAAGGTTCAAGCCCATGTCCTCATGGCTCGACCTTCGAGTTGGGTGGAGGCTACTAAAAAAGCTAAAGAAGAACACCAAGTTGTATCCTCTTAAAACCATAAAAATTCCTTTATCCATCACCCTAAACCCGTAAATCCCACTACTCCCTCCGCCCCATTAAAGATCCAAAAATTGACCAGGGATGAAATGGATGAATGCCAAATCAAAGGTCTTTGTTATAATTGTGATGAAAAATATTTCCCGGGCCACAAATGTAAGGAAAAAAATCTTTTTATGGCCATCTCTAAGGATATTTCGGAAGAGGATGTTGAAACTCCCCTTGTGCCTGAGTCACCTGAAATCACTGACATAACCCCTCCCTCTGACACTCCTGAAGTGGAACTGATCATTTCTCTCAATTCTCTCACTGGCTTCTCCGCCCCCCAAACCCTCAAATTAATTTGTTACATCAAGCATCAGAAGGTCATCATTCTGGTTGATAATGGAAGCACCCATAATTTTATTCATCACCGCATTTCCCAACAAACCCATTGCTACATCCATGCCATCAACAATTTCCAAATCATGATTGCCAATGGTGGTTCCATGAAATGTGGAGGGCACTGTGAAAATGTGAGTCTCCAAATCGGTGACTACCACCTCAAATCCCATATGTTTGCTATCGACATGGGTAGTTTTGACATTGTGTTGGGTGCAGACTGGCTAAGGACTTTGGGTCCCATTCTCATGGGTTTTAAAGACTTAACCATTCAATTCAACCAGGAAGCCCACCAATATAAATTCCAAGGCATCACTACTGGTTCACCTGAGGTCATTTTTTCCCATCACATGGAAAAGCTGCTCAAAAAAGGTCATTCTGGTGTCATTGCCCAAATCCATGCCATACAAGCAACAGAGACACCCCCAGTGCTGCAAGACCTTCAAGCCCTCCTTTCTAAACATCAAATGGTATTTTCCACTCCCCAAGGACTCCCTCCTTCCCACAGTGTTCGTGATCACTCCATTCCCCTTATACCACAAAACCTTCCTCCCAATATCCGTCTGTATCGCCACCCCTTTCCACAAAAAAATGAAATTAAGAAAATGGTCTAGGAACTCCTTACTACAGGCATTATCCATCCTAGTATGAGCCCTTACTCTTCTCTAGTAGTCATGGTCCTAAAGAAATAAGGTTCTTGGAGAATGTGTCCTGACTTTTGTGCCCTCAACAAACTGACCATTAAAGATAAATTTCCCATTCCTATCATTGACAACCTCCTGGATGAATTGAGTGGAGCCCAATTCTTTACTAAACTTGATCTTCACTCGGGATATCACCAGATATGTATGAAAGAGGAAGACATCCCCAAGACAACCTTTCGAACTCATGAGGGCCACTATGAGTTTTTTGTCATGCCGTTTGGCTTGTGTAACGCCCCCTCCACCTTCCAAAGCCTCATGAATCATGTCTTCCATCCTTTTCTCCATCATTTTGTCTTAGTTTTCTTTTATGATATCCTCATCTATAGCAAAACCTAGACAGACCATCTTACCCATGTGGATCGAGTTCTCCATCTACTCTCTCAACACCAACTTTTCCTGAAACAGTCTAAATGTGCCTTTGGTGCCTCAGAAGTAGAATACTTGGGTCATCTGGTTGGCAAGGATGGCGTCAGGGTGGATCTAAAAAATATTGAAGCTATGCAAGACTGGCCGCACCCAAATACTCTCAAAATATTGCGTGGATTTTTGGGCTTAACAGGGTATTATCGCAAGTTTGTTAAGAATTATGGAATGATTGCAACACCTCTCACTGATCTCCTAAAAAATAACTCTTTCACTTGGACTCCAGTCGCTGCTCAAGCTTTCCAAACCTTGAAGATGGCCATGTGCACCACTCTGGTTCTGGCCTTCCTGATTTCATAAAGACCTTTGTGTTGGAATGTGATGCCTCAAGGAAAGGAATCGGTGTTGTCCTTATGCAAGAGGGTCTACCTTTGGCCTTCACCAGTAAGAAACTATCTGAAAGGAATTTGGGAAAACCCATCTATCAAAAGGAAATGTTGGCTATTCTGCATGTTGTTGATCTGTGGTGCCCTTATCTCTTGGGGAAATGTTTCCAAATTAAGACAGAGTATCAAAGCCTTAAGTACTTTCTGGAAAAATGCATTTCCTCCCTGGAGCAACAAAAATGGGTGACTAAAATCTTTGGATATTATTATGATATCATTTACAAGAAAGGAAAAGACAACATGGCGGTAGATGCATTGTCCCAAAAATATGAAGACGAAGGATCTCTTTTTTCTCTTTCCATCATTGTACCAGATTGGCTCCAAGTTGTTCACCAGGAATAGATACAACATCCCAAAAGTTCACATCTGATCTAGCAATTGCAGACCAATGCCCGAGCTCCCCCAGGGTACTCTTGGCTCCAGGATGAGCTTTGATACAAAGGCCATTTGTATTTAAGTAAACAATCAAAGATTAAACCCACGGTACTTTCTGAGCTTCATGCTACACCCACAGTGGGGCACTCTGGGTTCACCAAAACCTATGATAGGGTCAAACGTTCTTTTCTATGGGATGGTATGAAACAGGAAATCCATAATTTTGTCAATGAATGTGATGTGTGTCAATGCAACAAGGGAGAAACATTCAAATCTCTGGGCACACTACAACCACTTCTGATCCCACCTGCTATTTGGAAAGATACCTCTATGTACTTTATTATCGGCTTACCCAAATCGAGAAATAAATTAGTCATAATGGTGGTTGTGGATCGCCTTTCCAAATATGCTCATTTCTGCACTCTTCAACACCCATTTACTGCATCCACGGTAGCTCAAATTTTGATGGACTATGTATTCAAGCTTCATGGCATGCCACACTCTATTGTTTTTTATCGTGACCCAACTTTCACAAGAAATTTTTGGCAAGAACTATTCAAGATTCAGGGCACCCAATTGCATCTCAGCACAACTTATCATCCCCAGACTGATGGTCAAACAAAATTTGTCAACAAGTGTTTGGAAACATATCTGAGGTGTTTTGCCTCTGAAAAGAAAAATCAGTGGGTTCAATGGTTACCCCTAGTTGAATGGTGGAACAACACTTCCTACCATACAACTACATGCATGAATCCTTTTGAAGCGGGATATGGACAGAAGCCACCTTCAGTTCTCTCATACTTACTGGGTACCTCAAAGGTCTAGGCGGTTGACCAAACACTTACAGTTCAAGAGGATATTCCTCGTACCCTCAAAGAGAACTTGGTCACGACACATAATCACATGAAGCAACAAGCAGATCAAGGTCGCTCTGAATGTCAATTTGCAGAAGGGGATTAGGTGTTTCTACGACTGCAACCATACAAGCAAACTTCCCTCAAGGCTGAGCATTGTCAGAAGCTAGCACCCAAATTTTATGGTCCTTATATAGTTCTCAAGGATGTGGGACAAGTCGCCTATCAGTTATCTCTTCCAAGTCATTCGAAGCTACATCCTACTTTTCATGTTTCATGCTTAAATAAGGTGATTGGAACTCGGTGCCAAATTCAAACCAACCTTCCCGAGTTAGCTGAAGAAGGATCCATTTGGCTACATCCAGAAGTAGTTTTGGACCAGTGTGAGCATCTCTTGCATCAGAGAACCATCAAGGAAGTTCTCATCTAGTGGAAAGATACAACTCCAACAGATGCCACTTGGGAACCAACTACCATTATGCATCAGTTTCCACATCTCAAGCCTTGAGGACAAGTTTGTTTTTAAGGGGGCAGACATGTTAGGGTCCTAACCCACACATAGGTAGAGAAATATATTCGGATGTAATAAAGGTCAATATTAATAAGGCCTTTCAATAAAATAGAATAAGGTAGATGTAAGAAGACCTAATAGAAGCTTCTGCTTCTAGAAGGATCTTCCTCTAGATGCTTCTCTTGATAGACATATTTAGTATAAGTAAGGGTCGAGGGTATGAAAACCCTATCTTGGAGATTATTGTAACAGAGTGCTTCTCGACTGGAGGTTTCCCCCTCGAAGAGGCTTGTGAAAATTTCTTTCTGAATCAAAGTGCTATTATCGTTGCTGTTCTTATATCATTTCTGTGTTATTGTGGAGATTATGCCGGTTATATTACTGCTATTCTACCATTTATAGCATTTTATTTCTATTCTGCATACTTTTTAAATCTGGTATATTACATAGGCTTTGGCACAATATAATGAGCAGATCAAGGAACTAGAGGAGCGCATAATACCTACTAGTCCTCCAAAATTTGGAGCTCAAAGAGAACAAGATGCAACAACATCTACATAAAACATTGCGCATAATATACATTGAGTGGCAAAGTTATTGGAAAAGAGCACCCAGCTATGGACACAACTATTAGAGGATAGGATCCTACAAGATATACTAGGGGAGGAAGATAAATTGCATGCAACAATGGTAGATGTCAAGCAGTGACAAAGGAAAATGTCTCTGCCATAGAAGATCAAGACGGTTGTAGAAATGAAGAACTTACAAGAAGAAGAAAAAGCGGTGCAGGCACAGAAAATTGCAAGACGGGATTAGTTGGAGCCTCTGCAAGAAAAGGTGGAGTAGCTGGTTATGGAGATCAACGCAGAAAAAGTTCACATTGAATAGATAGGATTGGAGGGGGGAGAAATATTAATAACTCCAGTCACTGCGCAGGTGGTAGAATCTATGACATAAAAGAGCAGCGAGGGGCAGGAGTAATGCGAGTAGATAACAGAGATGTACGAAGCACTAGCATAAGCAGTGAACGATGCTAGAGTCCGTAAGTGACTCGGGATGAGTCATGATGTCAGTGTTGGGGGCTTGTTGGAATAGGCCAATTTTGGGGAAAATCAAAGAAGTTTTGAAGGAATTGAGACAACACCAGAAAACAGGAAAAGCAGCGCTGGAAACAATGGAAAACCCGTGCTGATAAAAGAAGTTAGAAAGTGGAAAAATTGTTGCATAGTAGTTGGAAAGTGGGAAAGCGTCGAATTAGAGAAATGGTTGGATCAAGGACCAGCCGATACGAATTCAAGGAGAAAGTGGACAACCCTAATCTTTTTAGGGTTAGGTTTTTGTAAGGGCTTTGTCCCTATTTTGTATATGTAGAATGTATTAGGACTGTAGAAGGTTGATCAGTCAATTGTTGACACTTTGTAGTTGGTTCAACTATTTTTTGTTAGGGTTTTGATGAGAGGTTCTTGGTGTAAGTGAGAAATATTGTGATCTGTGGAGATCAGATGTAATGAAGGAAGGATTGTATAGTGTGTAACACTACATCTTGCATGAAATATGAATAAAGAGTCAAAGCGACAAATATTTGTGGACATAGCCCAAGGGGGCGTGAACCATGGTATATATGTGTCTTTATGTGACCATATGCAGTGGTTGTGATTGACTTTTCTTTAATTATTTTTTATGATGAATATGTTAAATGAGAAAGGAATGAATAGTGCACAGTAAGAATAAGTTAATATGCAGAACACCACTAAATGAATGAATGATTTAGCTAGTATTTAGATAAAAATCTTGCGTTACAGTAGATAAGTGCTTGTCATTAAACATATGAGGCTAAAATGGTTAATGAATCCATATCAAAATATTGGTGACAATTGTTTGTGTTAGCAACATATCTTGTAAAGGGGGTGTTTTCCTAATGAATAAGCCCCTTTGGGGAAAAAGTGTGAAGAAGTAGGGTAAAAACCCACTTACCCTAAGTTTGGGAGCAGATGCACCTTTGGATATGTAGCGAGCAAATCTGGGTGGCCAGGATCTGCGTGCTCAGATCTACAGTTAGGAGAGGATTCTGGAGCCCCCTCGTCATTCTTCCTTTAAT